>JACXIL010000191.1:130978-265784 GCA_014737365.1 Bombus soroeensis
GTGCTTTTATTTTCTTTCAAATATTTGTTTCAGATGATGTATATATACATTCTACATATGCATGTACATAAATCATAACTTAAAGACCATCTTTTCATGTAACCTCCATTTGAAAATGTGTATTTAGTAATTATTGGTTTGCATGAAGATTTGTATAGTATGATAGAGTTAAGGATAAACAACTTGCCAAACGTCATTCATATAGTATATATAAAAATTCAAGTTACTATTGAGGAAAATATTTGCTAATGTTGTAATTCTAATAATATAATTATAATACTAAGTGATATCTAAAATCTCTAAAACAAACCTTAATAAGTTATATACTATTTATAACAAAAGAATTATGTTTCAATTAATGCAGGTAATTATACCTGCATAAAGATATAATAACCTCAAATAAACAAATCATCAAAACTATGTGTAAGTGTGGTATATTTCAGTGAATACAGTATATTTTTAATAAATTTCAACTAATTACTCAATGATTTACTAAGATATGGAAAAATATTGATATATGCAATATATTATACAGTTTTAATCTTTACATAAGTTATATTTAATAATCAATTTTTCAGAGATCTAATTATGGATACTTCAAAGGATACATTAATATGTCGTTTATGTGGTGTAAATCTTGTAGAAGGAAAGCATAAAAGTATCTTTGAAGGATCAACAGATTTAATACATAAAATAAAGGAAACATTGCCAATTTCAGTATGTTAATATACAATACGTGATAAAAATTAAAAGTATTAATTGCAGTTTAAAATCTGAACATTTTATTTAAACTTAATGATTATTAAAATATCTTAATAATTTATCTGTTTTATATAATAAAATATATATTAGTACATTATTAATATATCATATGAGAAGGTTTTGAATTAATATTACTTTAAATGACTTTTACAGATATCTATTGATGATAATGGTTCAAAATATGTATGTTTGTCATGTTATGATAAAATTACTTTTTACTACAAATTTATTCAAGAAGTACTGGAATATTCTAAAAAATTACAAAATGTATCACAAATAGAATCCTTCTTTGATCTATCTAAAGAAGTAACAGACTTTTCACAAATTCATAGTGATGCTATATATACATGTCCAAATTGTAATGTAGATTTAATGATTTTATTAGTTAGTAATCCTCAAGGCTGTGATTATACCTTCCAAATCTCATTAGCTATGGTAAATCATTCTGAAAAAAAACATATAAAGAAAAAGAATATACAAATACATAAAAATGTAGTACATCTTAATAATACTAAAAATAATGTACATTTAAAACATGGAAACAAAACAACAATTACTGAAGATATTGAAAATATGCCTAATCAAGAAGTAAGCCTAACATTACCTGTATTAATCTCAACAAACTACTACAAAGAGGAAAATTTAAATTGTATTGATGCATTATCTAGCAAACACAACACAAAAATTGAAGTAGAAAAAGATACAAGGAAAGATCTTAAGGAATCTAATTCTGTTCATCTCTCAAAAATATCAAAACTACAAGAAATATCACATGTGTCTAATAATTTAATGGATTATGATTATGATTCTGCAGATCCATTAGTGAAAAATGAACCTGAGAGTGATAATACTTATTGGCTAGACAGTGAGACTGACTATAAAAGTGAGAAAGATACATGTATAACAACATCACAAGACACTATGCTTGAACAAAATGATATACAAGATGAAAATGATATATATAAATCTTGTTTAAAATATGTATGTAAAGTATGTGGTGTTCGCTATCTTTCACACTTAAAATATGAATTTCATATGGAAAGACACAAGCTAGGTAAAATAGATAAATATGAATGTACATTATGTGATAAAGAAACAAGTAATGAAAACTTATTATGGGATCATTATTTTCATACACACAAGAGTTTACAACGTTATATTTGTGTAGAATGTGGAAAATTATTTACAAAACGAACTAGATTGAATGGACATCAAAAAAATTATAAACATTCTGGTGTAAAACAAATACAAGTTGGTACTAGTGAAGATGCTATTAGTGAAGATGTCATACAAAAGGCTATAGCAACAACAAAACAAGAGAAAGTATCTATAAATTGTAATCTTTGTGGTAAACTAATTTCAGACTTAGATCCAGATGCTATTAACGATTTAGTTACATGTGCTACTTGTGAAGATTCTACACTTTCTTTAATGATAGATGGAAATGAGACAAAAGTAATTTCTCCACGTCAATATCATTGTTCTAAGTGTCCCAAACATTTTGTACGAAAAGAAAGACTAGAATTTCATGAAATGAGGCATAATGAAAATATGAATGAATTCATTTGTAGTACTTGTGGAAAAGATTTTAGAGCAGAAAATTCTTTATATGAACATTACCTCTTTGTTCATAAAGGAGCAAGACCTCACATTTGTGAACTATGTGGTAAGTCATTTCAGTTAAAAGCTAGATTAAAAGAACATCATCGAATTCATACAGGTGAGAGACCATATCAATGTGATATCTGTGGTCAACGATGTAGAACTACAAACGCTTTGAAGCTTCATAGGAAAATTCATTTTTCTCATAACAGATATACTTGTAACATATGTAATAAGTCATTTAGTAAAAAGCAAAATATGAATGAACATTTAGAGAAGCATTGGAAAAATGATAAAAGTGTAACATTACCACAATTATTTACATGTCCAATTTGTGTAGAAGATTTTCCAACGTACCGTATGTTAAAATATCATATGGTACAAATTCATGAAATAAATAATCAGGATCCAATTTTGATAAAACAAAAACCATGGTATGAATGTGCAGAATGTCACGAGAAATTTAAACATCAAATGTCTTTAAAAGCACATAAAGAGAGAGTACATGAAGGAAGAGTAGACCCTATTTATCAGTGTGACATATGTAATGCAACATATAGAGTAAAACAACTTTTAGTAAATCATATTAAAAGTAAACATGATGGTGAAAGACGCTATAAATGTGCTCAATGTGAAAAAGGATTTAATGACACTAAATCATTATATAATCATGTATTATTACATACTGGAAAAAAACCATTTGTCTGTGAATATTGTAATATGAGTTTTAGAAGAAAAGATTCCAGAGATCATCATCGTAGAAAACACACTGGTGAACAACCTTATCAATGTCCAGATTGTGGTGAATCATTTTCTACCTATAATAATCGATCTAAACATCGAAAGAGAGAACATGGAGAAGGAGATCCAGAGTGTCCAGAATGTGGAGAAAAATGTAGTAATCAACAAGAAATTAGAATACATTTAAATAAACATCTGGGAGAGAAATTAAAAAAATTAAAAAATATAAAATCTGAGTAAATATAATTTATATACACTTCAAACAGAAATACAGTGAAACTACAATTATGCCATTTCTAAATTAAAATTGCACTAGTTAATTATAACTAGTAGATTATTTTATTTACAAAAATGTATTTATTTTAATTATTTTATACATATTACAAATGCAATTTAAGATTAAAAGAAATAACTAAGAACATAGACTAACATCTAATTTTTTACTGTTACATTATTATTTAAATTATTTTTATTAATTTTATTTTACTTAAATAATTAAAAACAGGGATTTCTTTATCTTTCTTCCACAAAAAAAATTACATGTAACTTGCTACTAAATAATGTATTAAAATATTTCTTTAATCATTGAATTATTATTTCATGAAATAAATAAAAATATTATATTAAAATTTTATTAAACTACTTTCTTGTTATTAAATATTTTAATACAAAAGCTTATTAGCATTTTACACAAAAAGTTATACAATTTTATACAGAGCTTGCTAAAAGAAAATAATTTTTTCTTTGCTTGTATAAAATTAATATCATGTCTCTAGAAATATTTTTCAACTTTTGTACATGTTTTCTTTCAATCATTATTATGTAATTGTATATATACATTTTTTATTTTCATCTTCTGTAATGTACTTCATTTTTTTTTTTTTTTTTTTTTTTTTTTTTTTTTTTTTTTTTTTTTTTTTTTTTTTTTTTTTTTTTTTTTTTTTTTTTGTAAGATATATTTACTATAATACTTCTAATTTAGGATAATCTTAATAGCACTTAAGTAAATCTATAATTATTTGGTTTATAATGATAATAATATGTGAACTATACTACTTTTTCAAATTAGTCCTTCATTATGTATATAATATCTTATAGGGTAATTAAGTATGAAACATAAACAGCATATACTGCAATGTGTTGCAAACATAGTACCTGAAATTATCTATAAAAACATTGAAAATTAAATTTTAGTATTTGAAAATAAACTATTGTTAAAACTTCAAATGTAGAAGAAATATGAAGATTCAAAAATAAATAAATACCAATTACTCAAGATTCCACTGTAACTACAGGAATGCTTACTAATTTTAGTGTTATTAAGGATTTAATATTGAAAATGTCATAAACGTGTTTCACAGCATCAAGGCAGTTAAAAATATTAAAGTTATTTGATGTATTTAACATATCATTTTTTACTTTAGTAAAGTAATGTAATTTATATGTATGTATATGAAAAATCTCATGGATATAAGCAGCATTACAAAAATAAAATATTAAAAAATCATTGCAAAGTAGTCTTTATTGTGCATTATGCTACGTTCAGTTTCATTCCATATATACACACATTCAGTTATGTATTTATAATATTAGTACAGTTTTATAATACTTTAATTACATTGAATATATTTACAATAAAGAATTATATGTAATTTATTATACATGTATATAGTTAACATTTTCTAAACATACTGTATATATGACATGTAATTACTTCTTATGCTGTGAATAAATTATTAAGAAAATTTTATAATAAAAACGGAATAAGCATTTATATTTTTAATTTTTTTGTAGTATAATATTTTCCAAGCAACCTTATTAATTAGTATAAAATATAGTTTCTATCTTCCAAAAAATACTTAGTAATGTAATAATTTTATTTATAATTGTTGGATTAAAATAATAAGATTTAAGACTTTTATACATTGCAACATCTTTATTATCATATTACAAAAATTTAAGTGCTGCTTAAATATTTATATTTATATTTATATTTAATATCATTTTTTCAAATATTTATATATTTACAATGAAATATATAATATCACCACATAAGTGGATAGAGCAATAAAAAAGAAAAGAAAACGCATAACAATTTTTAACAGTAGTAGTGTGCATGTTGTTCTCATATGTAGATACAGTCAAGGTAGACACGTGCAGCTGAGACAAATGTCAAAATTTAAATGGTTGCGCCTCAGTGTCCGATGCGGCGCTGTCTCGCAAAAATCAGGTGGTCGAATTTACCAGCTGTGTTACTTTGTACTTGCAATCGTACATAACAAGCCATTTAACTTTTTGATATAGGAAAATCTGCATTTTCAGCAAATATAAAAAAATCATACATAGTATTTTGTATTGCTTGTAAATATCATTCAAATTTCCTTAATTTTTTGGAAAATCAACAAAAATAACACATGAGGAACTACTTTTACGCGGAGTAATATCGGAAACCGTTCGAGCGAGTCAATATTTATCCTGGTTTTTTACTGTAATCATAGTTTACTTTACTTGAAAAGTAAATTGTGGAGAATATACTTAAATTTTAGAAAGCTTCTAATAGAAAATTTTTTGAAAGTCTACATTTATTAAATGGCTATTCATCAAAACAATTTTTGCGGAGCAATAATGACGTGCTACGATCGCACAGACGCAAACCAGCTTCGTTCATTGGCTGAAGGAAGTGAGCGATTCACACATATGTAACACATGCTCTTTTCTGCAAGTACATATTCACCAACACCAATCTAGAATTTTCATACCAGATTCAGGAACGTATCTATCGTCTGAGATCCCTTTAACATTTTAGAAAGTGTCTTTCTTATTTCAGTAATTTATTGTCCCAGATTACATGTTTAAACATCCATTTCGTAACAAAACAACATTGCATGTAGTGATAATTATTTTTTATTGAGATCAAACTAATAATCCTATCAAACAGTTTTTAATTTGAACAAAAACATATAAAATTCAGCTTTACCATTGCATTACTAAATATAAACATTATATTTGCAAATTACTTTCGAATTATACTTCTATAATCGTAAATTTAAATACCGTGTAATAAACAATTTGTCATAGAAGTAGAACGATAATTTTATAGAATTAATATAGCAATAGCGAATGCAAAGGGGGTAAAAATAATGTCTGATGTCTAAACAACTAAAATATTATGAAAGTTTATGTATAGCTGTAAAAATTGCAACTATTTAATGGAAAAAATAATAGGGAGTTTAATGGTAATGCAATCGAGAATAAGCGTGATAAATACGATCCTGGTTGCTCAGCACAAGTAGGGGTGAAGGGAGAGGCAGGTTCGCACACACACCGGCGCAGAACGAGGAACGAATTCACTCGCCGGCTCTCAACAAGAACGCGTCGACATATACACCGTGCTTAAACGTACTGAGGTGATATATTTGTTATTTATCCTACGGTCGAAGGCGAGTCAATCGTAAAAATGGCCGGGGAAAAACGTACTCAGGATCAAGAGGAAACTTTATTGTCGGAAACGGTGATCTTAATTGACATCGAAGGCACCACGACGAGCATAAGCTTCGTGAAGGTAACAAAGACTATGGCCGTGAGGCAGAACGCGCCCTACAGTTCTCGCATTTCACCGGTTTTCCGATACATTCTCTGACATTACCTAATGATTAAAATTTTCCACACAGCTAATATCTCGCAGAGAAATTTCCGAACGTTATCATAGAGTTACTGTACGAAAAAAAATTGTGGATTATAGTTTCGCGCGTATTGTGTGTGTGTGTTCTCTCTTAACATTTACTATGCCGGCTGAAATCCAGTTTCAGGCTCCCTGTTCGTGAGACAGCGAGTTTCATGGCAGGCAATAGATGCTTTCGTCTAATCTAAAGCGAATAAAATATCATATAAATCATGTCGAACTTTCTTATTTCGAACATTAACATTTTTATATTTGTTTACTTTTACTGTTAATGTTCTTTTTTTTTGCGAAATGTTGAGGTTGTTACTTTTAACATGTTGTAAATGAAAACAAACTAAATAAACATTTAAAAAATTCTGCATATTCGAAACGTGGATTATTTAGCTACGAAAGCATCACTGTGCGTAACATAATTACACATGCGATTTTTCAAAATAACGGAAACCGTAACGGCGCATCGCACAGTTAATTCGATCGACGAGCACACACTACATTCACGTTTACCTTCCTTTCAGGACACACTTTTTCCTTATGTGCGAGAGAATTTAAAGAAATATATTGAAACTAAATGGGAGGATGAAGAATTCAAACAAGACTTTGAAAAATTAAAGGAGCAGGTAAATATTGGAAACATGGAATATTAACATAAATATTGTATGTAAAAATGATCGTTTTATCAATCAATATTGAAATATTAAAATATTTGAGGATAATATAAAGAATTATGATACTTGAATGATATGGGTTGTTTATAGTAAATGTGTGTGTGTGTATATATATATATATATATATAAACATATATATGTATATATATTATATACATTTCTTTTATTCTATACTATTCTTTTATTTATGTTTTAAATGTTTTTCTTTTGTTGTTAAAATTTTAATTCAGTACAGTAAATTTAGTGCTTCATCTTTTAGTGATGTATTTTAGAGAGTGACCAATAGCATGACAGGTAAGAGGCAGCTGCTTACTGCTAGACATTGACCTGGGAACATTCTTTGTCCCAGAAGTTTGTACCTAGATTGCACATTTATAAAGCTTGAGATTGGAGTTAAATAAATTTTTAGTATTATATTTATTCTTGAAATTATATAAATATAATTTTCTTTGAATTAAATCATTGAATATTCATTTGTTTATTGTTATTTGATTATTCTTTTAGAATTTCATTTAACATACACATTTTAATTTTCTAACTATTGAAGTTTTATATTATTATATGTTATTTCATATTATTTGACATTCTAAAACTCATTTACTTATAATAAATGTATTCTAATGTTATCACATATGTTTAAGATAAATATAAATAATATAGTAAAAAGAAATTTAAAACAAAAATAGAATTGAATACAAGAATGTTTATTACAAATAAATAATACAATTTTAAAAAAATATAAATTGGGATAACTATTTTATAATTATTTGGTTATATATTCTTTTAAAAATAATGATATTTTTAAAGATATAATATAATATTTATAATAATATTTATTTATTATTTGAAATAAATTTCACGTGTGTGATTTTGTTAATAAAGAAAGCATTGTGTTTAAATATTCAATATTTTAATTGTAGGCAAAAAAAGATGAAGAAGATAAAATTGATGGTTTTGTACCAATTACTGGTACTAATGCAGAAGAAGAGAGAAAATCACTTGTAAAAAATATATTATGGCAAATGGATGGTGATCGAAAAACTGGTGCACTGAAACAATTACAGGGGCACATGTGGCATGAAGCTTATAATTCTGGAACAATTAAAGCACAGTGAGTTTCTGATAGTTTCTTCTCATTAGAATTTACAACAAAAACATTTTCAGGTTCCAAAATCCAATATTTAAAATTAATACATGTAAAAAATATGATTATGAAATATGATACATTTTCAATAGTATGCTTATAAAAAGTTTATCTGTAAGCCTGCTATAAATATCCCTAAATATATTTCGTAATTTATTGCTAACTATTATATTTTAATTAATATTAAAGGAAAATGCTATATATCTAAAAAGAGTTTAAAGATAAATAATGATATATAGCTATATAATATAAACACCATATGTAGTGAGGTGAATATGTTGTGTAAGGGCTCACTTCAGTTTGGCATAAATATATCACTACATTTATGATAAACTATATGTAACATAATGAACAATTAAAAATGATTCACCAAATGATAAATGAATTATTTGTATAGTGTTTATGAAGATGTACCGAAAGCACTAGAATCGTGGACGAGTGATGGTAAAAAAGTCTATATTTATTCAAGTGGTAGTGTCGAAGCACAAAAACTTCTATTTGGACATTCTATACATGGTGACTTACTTAAGGTACTTTATTATAGTTTATCTGTCATAGATGCCAGTATTTATAACTATATGAGCATTGAATGTAATAAATTATTTATATTATATTTTATTATATAGTTTATATAAAGTATAACAGTATATTGTTGTGTGTGTTTTAGTATTTCAGTGGTTATTTTGATACTGAAGTAGGTGCAAAACAAGAATCAAGTAGTTATAAAAATATATTAAACAAAATTGGAGCTGAACCATCAAGCGTAATTTTCTTAACTGATGTTGTCAAAGGTTAGTAACTATATATATCGTGATATATTAGCATTTACAAACCACAGTGATACTCATGAATAGATACTAATTCTTATGTCTTTCTATTATAGAAGCTGCTGCTGCGAAAGAAGCAGGCTTATCAACGGTTATAGTACTGCGTGAAGGCAATGCTCCTCTTACAGATGAAGAAAGAGTAGCTTCCACAACTGTTAAGTCATTCTTAGATTTAACGTTTCAAACTTCTACAAAACGACAAAAGTTAGAAACTACAGAAGTTCAAGAAAATAAAAGTAAGAGTACATCTGATGTTAGTGAACCAATGGATACTTCGGAGGATGTTGAAATGTCAGATAAAGTAGAAGCAAAAGAAGTTGTTCAAGAAGAAGCAAAAGAATGTACAAAAGATCAGCAACAAAAGGAAGCTCCAGTTACAGACGTGAAAATGGAAGAGCCTATGGTTATTGATACAAAAGATGCATCAAATGCTGAAAAGCTGGAAAATATAGCTGAAAAGGTAGAACTTCAGCCATCAGAGGTGAGTACAAAACTAGACACTTCCGAAAATGTGCAAGCTGACGTGAGTAGTAATGCCGAATCAGTAGCAATACCATCAAAAGATGATGAGAAATCTGCGATTTCTGAAAAAGTAGAAAAGCCAATAGATACAGAGAAATCTGTAGAATCTATCCCAGAGGCAACTCCTGCTGCGAATGACCCCTTGGACGTTGGAATGAGTGAGCCTAAATCAAAGTCTGAAGAAGTTTCTATTACAGAGAATAAGACTGAGGAATCGTCAAATACTGCTAAAGAAACAAAATCTGATGACGTGAAAGTGTCAGAGGTAAAACCTACTGAAACTGCATCAAAAGAGAAGGACAGTAACAGTATAAACGAAAAATCAGAAGAATGTGCTAATAAACCAGAAAAAGAAACGAAAGACGAATCCACTGAAAAAGTTGTAATTACTAGTATAACTAGTATAACAGAAACTAAAACATCAGAAAATGAATCTTCGGTAAAACCTGCGCAAGAGCCCACTAAGACAGAAGAAAAACCTGCAGAAAATGGTAATGTACCATTGACAAGTGTAGAAAAAATTACTGCGCCAACGATAACAGAGCCAGAAGCTACTAGTAGCAAAGCAGATACAAATACTGAAATTAAAAATACGACAGAAGTAGCTAAAGAAACAAAATCTGAAACAGAAACAGAATTGACTAACGTAAAATCCCCTAAAACGAAAGAAACGGAGGAAACAACAACGTCTGCAAACGATGCAGAAAAACAAGTAAGTGCAGAAGCATCAAAACAGGAATTGACAGAGAAACCAACGAAAGAAGAAACTGTAGCGGATGAAACAAAAGAAACGAATACAGTGGATTCAGAAAAGAAAAAATTAAATGGTACAACACAAAACGGAGATACAGATGTGCCACTGTCAGATGATAAATTACAGAGAAATGGACTAAACGAGGGGTCATCGAATGAAAATGTTAATTCATCAACAAGCGGTAGTACATCTGCGCAAAATGGTGAACCAGAGAGTTCCTCTGAGACTAGTGCAGAATCTATAAAAGTCAAAAAGGTCGTTGATTCTGCAGTAGCCGATGGTGCCGGCGAACCTGACGTTGTTCCCCCTGTAGTTGTAGCTGCGACGTCTTAATCTTGTTCTTATACATTTTAAGAAGTCCTTCATACATAACCCCAACCCACAATACTTATCCGCAGATATAAACTGAAAAGTTGGCTCCCTACACCTTACATAAATCGTACGACGTTAAAGATGTAATACGTTAATTTAAAATACAGTTCATAAGATTTCTATTTCTTCAACAAATGTGAAGGAAGATGATGATGCGACATATACAGCGTGTTTCACGTTCGATTATCTTTTCTAATGTTACAGTTTGATATATTGCATGCTTGCCGATTATGTTAAATAGCAAATTCTTTAAAAATTCACGAACACTCAGTTCCTATTTCACTTGCTTAATTTATTTCGTTATACTTTGTCCTGCCATTTTTGGTTTGTCTACACAAATGTATTTTTTATAGTAGATAGATTATATATCTATTCTTAATTTAAATCGACCCAGAGATAATCGAAAATGTCATTCGCTGTAGTCAGGCTAAAAAGTATTTTTGATTTTTTGTTTTCTATTACATTTTACGATATGTATCCTTCTTTTGTATTGCCTAAACGAAATGTTACGGTATGAACATTTATAGGATAGCAAATTCATCATAGTTGGAGTATGCTAAAATACCGAATGTACTTTGTGCCAAATGAACTAATTCATCAGTTTGAAGATTTTTCTATAATTATACATATAATGTTTAAAGATCTGATCACTATTTTAGTTTCTAACAACAATCAGGGAATTTTGATTATGTATGATTTTAAGACTGAATTGGTAATGCCTCGAAAAGTCGCTGGCTTTAGACTATACGATATAATTTTTGCATACTCTCTTGTGTACTTAATTTTATAAACTGATAGTAACACAGTGATCTTTGAATCATAAGTCTACACTTACTATCGATAAACTGTGTTTTACAATGAATTTTATTCGACTATATTAGATATATCTTTTCGCGTTGTGAGGAACGTTGTGCGACTTATTATAATGTAATATCATATTCCTATCTTTTTTTTTTTTTGCCTTTTTTGACATTTATTTATCGAAACATATACTTCTAGCTTAGAATGATGTTGGCCTATATGCATTGCGTATTTCTGTATTTTATATTGTGTATCATAATTAACATTTTATCGATATTAAGTTGATTTTGAGCGATTGGAAGTTTTGTGTTGCATTTATTAATGTCCTATAAAAATCATGACATTCATATATGGTCAATGATATGACTGTAACAAGGTGTATTGCACGTACTCATTATTTTATTAGTTATATAAAATGTATTTAATATAGAACAATCCGATTAGAAGGAAAAACACTTCGGTTTGAAAATTTATTCATTTATTCCTACGGATTGATATTGTGAACATTTTTTCTATAAAATGACCGCTTTTTTCCCGACAGTTTCTTTTCTTTCTTTTTAGGATTCGTAAATTATTTTCCGAATTTGACAAGAACTCGATTATTTATTTATTATCCATTCCTGCAAAATTGACTGTGATTTAACGATATGCTGATAGACATAGGGAATTTAAAACAATTCATTTGTTATTCACCTGTAGTAATTCCTTTGGCAGTTTATCGTATTAATACTACTATTTTTATTGAAATTAATATACACTCTGCCTGATTGAAGACACTGTGAAGACTGTAGACTGTAGACAGTATAGTAAGCAATCGAAGCTTCCGTATTTTCTCCTTTCTGTTTTTTGATTTTGGTTCGTTTCCTTTTTTCGCCAGCGGCTATGGTAGAAAAGCTCTGCGATCCACAAAAGCGAATAAATGAAATAAACGAATTGCGACATCAGCGTGTTCTAGACTTGTTATCTATAAGTGCACATATAGTCAGTAACGATTATGAGACTTTGAACCTTAAACGATTGTGAGACTTTAAACGAATGCATGTTTTACAGGACACTTGACAGACCTCGCATTTATTTATAAGGTGTCCTTACAACAAAAACCATTTCAATACTCAGTAATTTTTTTTGGCGTTGCACGATTCATCATGAATTGATAGAAAGAGAATAGAGATTGTTAAAAAATAATGATCTCCATTTATTACCTGAAACGGAATTTGAATCTTGTATGCTTGATAGTCCTCGTTTCACGATGAAATATATCCGAGGATATATCAGAGCGGATAAGACCGTTGCCGATGTTCGATTTGATCCTACACAATAACTTATCCTTAAGTCAGATATATAAGGAAAATTTCCAATTGATATTATAAAATCTATTACGATTGAAAATTCATCGAATGCATAATCGATAACATAAGTGTGCCCGAAAATGCTCAACCGCAACGATTGAACGATTTTATTGAAATTTTTAGGGTCACCTCTGTTAACGATGATTAACAAAGATACTAAAAAAAGCTCGATGTTAACAGCCCCGAAGCGTTAACGACTGTAAACTGCCGACATTTTGCCATAACGAATTTTTCAATTGTTCTTTCGGTAAATACCTTATATTTTTGTATTCTGTCTATTAATATCGTATTTGAAAATGTGAACTGACTCTGCCAATCAGTATGATAAAATTAAAATCTTTGGACGCTAACTGACAATATGTATGAAGTTCTTCTCGGCTGACTTTCACGGCATCATCAGATATCATCATCCCCATATCATCCATTCTTGTTCTTGCGTCGATAGTCGGAAGAACCGAAGTACATATTGGTAATTTGCGACGTATAATTGCTCTTTATTTGCTTTGTGTTTACTTCTTTTTCGAGTGCTCGATTTCTACGAACCTTAGTATTTTTTCTTCAAACGTACACGATCGTGTTTAATTAACGTAAAATAGCGTCGTTGATGTTCTAAGTTTAGGGATCGTTAACTCTTTGCGGTTTGATTCATAAGTATTATTTGCAGGGATCGAACTTGAAGTATTCTGATAAAACTAATTGGATAACACGCGATATGATAAATGAGAATGTAATGTATTGATCATGTAAAATTCAATGGAATAAATTATTTGTTTTTTTCAATATGACTATGAACCGCAAAGCGTTAAATTAAGAAGCGTTTGTAAGTTTAACGTTTACATTTTTTTACTGTGACGTGTCAACTTAGAGATCTTCAATTAACGTTTGATACTCGATTTGATGCGACCACACTCTAAGATGTATGTCATTGCAGCTTTATTGTGTTATTATCCGCATATGGTCGCATGGCCGTCGTACACTGCCTTGTTATTTATTATCTTTTCATCATATAATATCGGATATTCGTCAAATCAGTCGTAAATCACTAATAAAACGTTGATGCTTTGTATTTTGTTAGAAATGAAATGAATGTGTCGCTTATACATGTATATGTATATATACATGTATACTGTGTATATATGTATACTATAATGTATTAAAAATGATATCTGTATGTAGATATTTATCTATCTATCTATATATATAGATATCATTTTTACTCGTGACACATTTTATCAGTTGAACTCGTACGTAATAATGGTTGTAGATCTTGTAAGCGAACCGAAGAACGTAATATCCATCAAGAATACGTTTTCTTGCGGCTTACAAGTCGTACAGCTACTTAAATTGTATGCATAAGATTTGTCGTCCTTTCAAAATACCTTAGATACCGAGATACATTAAGTACCGAAGATAGGGAATACTAATAAACAATAGCTTCGTATCGATTAGCGATTATTATTTGTAATTCATTGGCTATTTTATGTAACATGTCAATATAAGTGTAGGAGAGAATGTACGGACTTAATTGATACTTTTTAACGATAACCTTCGACGGAGATCCTTAAAGACTCGTATCCTCTAAGAGACTGCTCCGTTGCCTTTCTTTCTCAGTCAAGTATTTTAAATACTTTTTCTTTTCTTCTTTATTACACGAGATCATCTGTAGAGTTACTATTTTCCAGTGTTCTCTAAACAATTAACGTATGTGTGTAATGTGTATGTGTGCGTGCGTGTGTGTATTACATGGCAGGGGCACAAAACTGAGTTCTATTTCATCGTATCAAGTTCGACGATCATCGGATCTTAACACACATTTTATTGAATGAAGAGTAACACATTACTGACTCCAAAACGGTATGCACTGTACAGGAAAAGAAAAGGATTGAGGATTCTGTTCTCTTTGAACTCTTGACTACATTCGTAGAGCAAAATAAATGAATTTTGCAATTAGAATCCGAGCGTTCAACTTTTATTTCATTGTTCCTAACGAAGCTTCGAATTTGAGCGAGTAAACTTATTTTGTAAGAGAAAGGATAACCGTGATATCGAATCGAAATCAGAGCGTACTCATCCTTATATTCTTCATACTGTAAATTTTGTTTAGGTGTATATATTCTCGTGGTAATATTATTACATTAAATATAATGGGATAAAGAAAAGAAAAAAAAACGATTAGCGTCCGCAACATAGAGTAAAAGAAACGGTATAAAAAGATAAAAGAATTGCGATTAAAGTATATCGATGTACATGATTGAAAACTAATCCGCTCTCGGTATTGTTTCCTCGAATTGGTTCGTGCTACTCTTGTCCTCAGCTAGTCGATAATGTTAGGTGCAGCAGCATTTTCACCCGATCGATCCTGAGTGCTAGTCATTCTACTATGCGCACCGGAGCATCAATTTTCAACCAACTAATTCAGTAGATCGAGATGTAAAAAGTCTCCGTCATTTTAACGATAATTTCCGTTGAAGCAATAATATTGTCTGGATACGATTCTTTTTTTTTCCTCGACATAATGTTAAGAACAAGATGTATCGAATATTTGGTACTTGAAATACATATTGTTCGAACGTATGAGATATTGCTTTTTCTACGACACTTTTCTCTTGTATAAAATGCTGAAATATCATTTTTTACTGGGAAATGCAAATCATCTTGTAAGATGTTTTATGTTTCATGTAAGAATATACAAAAAGTTTCAGTGTCCATGCAATGGTTCAATATTTAATATTGAAGGTACACTGATTTAAAATTACGAATTAAAGAACATTAAAGATTAAAGAAATTTAAAAATCCAAATAATCTGTGTCAATAAGAGACTTCCTTTCTAAATAAATAATTTATAAAGATTTTTCAATACGCTCTAATATATCATGCTATACTTTTTCTACTTGTATTAAAAAGAAGAAATATAAATTCTATTAAAAAGAATACTAGTAACTTTGAAATGTTCTTGCTACCTTTATATACATATATGTACATGTTTTTTGTGATATTTTAATTAACTTCTTCGTGTAATTTAAACTTTATGCGTTTGATTATACATATTATCTTATAATATTTTCCTTAATATATTTTTTCAAATATATACTCATTTATCGATTAAATTATGTCATATTTATTTCTCTATTATTTAATTTCTATATAAATTTCTTTTGAAACAAATAAATTTTATTCCTTTATTTATCTATCCCTTTTTCCATGTATATCAACATTTTAAGAGTGCATGTTTAGAAAATAATAAACGAGTCAAAACGTTCTCTACTAGAGGTTTGTTTATATAAAATTAAAGGCTGCAAGCGTATAAACTTTCTCTTACAGAACATATGCTATGCGAAGGGAATAAAAAACTGTTTCATAGTCGCTTCTGTTTGAAAGCCTTTGCTACACGCGAAGTAAGTGTAAGGTCTTTCACCGGTACAAAAAAGTTCACGTACCCAGCCTCAACTAAGTGTTCGTTTTAAAACCTTTTTCTCGTACGCTACAAGTAATACATAAGCTTCTTTTTCAATGCTATGCTTTGCTACCTGTTATCTCGGCATTATCTAAAATTTAATGATTTTTCTTCGCGAATATTGCACCTAATTGCGCCCTCTTATTCTTTGTACACCTTTTTGCGGTAAAGCGTGCCCTTCTATGTTGATTTATATTTCCATGCTGCTATGCAGTGTATGCAGTTTCTGTCCTAGGCACCAGATATCACGAATGTAAAATCTAATCCTAAGATGAAACCACGATCGTTTGATACTTGAAAATGGTTTTAACGATAACTTTTCTTAATTTCTCCTTTAGTTTTTTCAAAGCACAAGTGTATACAAATATTTCTTTTTGTTCTTTGTGTTTTAGTTACATCGGGAACAGAGATAATTTACTTATTTCATCTGTGTCAGGAATACTGAGACGTGATTCTAAGTGTTGACAAGTATCATAATACTCATAATATGGTGAAGTGAATTTTTAGACGGTTTTTTAAAATAAAGGTTTTTTATACATGCTTCGTCGATGGAAGCACAGAGATTCTGATTAAAATTTACGTGTTTCTGTGTTGTATAGTCTATACCAAAGATGAATTGTTATACATATATTGTACGACGAATGTCTTTTTAAATAAAATAATGAAAATTCGTTTTCAGTGTTTTTATATATCCCCTGATACATTTCCTCATTCGAACCTTAATAAAATTCTGCAGTATTTTTTATCTGTAAAGGTACAGCGTTTAAATATTTTATTTTCATTTTACAGTGATGTGTACAATATAAAAAAATTGGTTAAAGTGATTTCTAAATTTTATTATTATTAAAAATATGTAATTTAAAAAGTATTTTTTGACATAATTTGATAAATTTGATTAATAATTGATAAATAATTTATATCCTTCTTACTGTTTATTATCTTTTTTATATTTTTAATTCTATTTATGGATGCAATTTTAATAAATATGTATAGAGTAAAAAGATACGTATAAATTTAAATTATCGACTCTGTCTATAACCGTTATACTTTTTTATGGTATCAACAGATGGCACTGCTGACACTGTTTTAGTACTTGCATAAATTTTACAGATCTATATCAGTATACAATTTTTAAAAAATTAATAAGTTGGAATTACATGCTTGGTTTACAACATTTTATACTAAGTTCTTATGTGCAGTATTTTAATATTAATCAACAATAATTGCAATTGATTACCCATAAAATAAGTATATTTCTAAATTATTTTAATGTTTGGTTTAGCGTAGATTGTTTGAACATTATAACCTGTATAAAAGTGAATATGTTGAAGTTTGGAAAAGATTAATTTCATTGATTAATTAATATTCATTAAATTGCTGAACGGTATAACAGCGAAGAAAGGGAAAATGTTCGTTCATTTTCAGTAAAATAAGTTGTAAGTAGTAACATAACGATTTAATACCATTTTGTTCCTTTATTAATATAGTTACCTACATATATATGTGTTAATGTATTAATCGATATTATATCTAATTATTTTCGTACTTTTCCAACATAATATGTAATGTGAGAAAGAATTCTGTTGTAAATAACTATACACTATTAGTACTATCAGCGGTTAATAACTCAAGATAGAATATTTTGATTTCTATACGTCAAATTTCAATTTTTCCCTTTGCATAAAAACTTTCAGTGGGAAAGATAGATGTATATGCGCATGCGCTGCCTAGCGACTGCAATTCGAACTAAGCTTATAACTGGAGTTTAAACTCTTATGTAAAATAATATTTACTTTCATTTTTGCACGTAATGTGCGTTTAATTTTTATTATTATAAAAATCTCACTTTTTTGTGTAACACACAAAGATATTTAGATAAATATTTCAGATTTCAATATTTATGTAAGCTTCTTTTAGAACATCAGAAATTCCTATTCGTAGGCTATGCCAAACCTACTTTCTCACTGCTCCCTTGTGTTTTATATATACATATGTATGTGCTCACTAAGAATACTTATTTAATTACATTATTATAGAAATTATTGATCTTAATTGACGAAACAAGAAAACTAAACGTGCATTATTATTATTATTGAAAATAAATTTTTATGTATAATTTAAATACAACATAAATTAGCAATACTTTTTAGCAATCTTAATAGTTTATTAGTATTTTCTTTAACTAATAATAGTATATATTGTTACAATAAGTTTTACATTATATGTATATATGTATATAATTGCTAATTTCATATATTTATAGATGTTAATTTTATGTTGAGTTTAATCAATCTACGAACCATGAAGTTTTTATTAATTTATATTATAATATATTTTTTAACAATTTATTATGTCTTTGCATTTATACTTGTACTCATTAATATTAAAATTAACATTATATTTATCAGTTTTCCCGATGATTATATTTATTCTATATTTAACATTATTTTAACTTCGTTTATATAACGAATATTTCAATTCGTGTTATACTATAAATTTTTATTTATGTTTGTAGTTTGAAAAAGATATTACAAAAGATGTTAAATATGGAGTTATTAATTACATAAAAAAACATTCAAATAATAAAATGTAGAAAGCTTTTTTAAATCCCCCTTTCTAAAGCTCTCTAAAAATTTATATAATAACGCCTAATTTTAATGATATACAAGTATTTTAAACATATGAAAGCTTTATTGAAAGTTTTGAATTCAATATTGAATTTATAATATTGAGGTTACTGTAAATTTGAATATTTTACTAACCTCTAATTAATAATTTGAAAAATGAAATAATATCTCATTTCATAAACACGGTATTACTATAATACCAAAAAAACGGATACTAAATTTTTAATTTCGTCTATTAAGTTCAATAATCTCAATAATAATACGAAAGTTTTGGAAATATCATGTGTACATTAGGTGCGCATTAATAATCTTACTTTACTATTATAATTTATTGCTAATAACTTCACACGTTTAATTTTCAAATGAAACACTTGTATCGTTTTCTGTTTGAATATGCACGTATCTGTCTTTTAGTAATTGACCGTTTTAGTTCGCAGTGGCAATAAACAATTTTGTAGAGAGAACTAATTTGTAAGTCCATTTATTACTGCTAGTCGATAAATATGCAATGAAGTTCGAAAGACGGGATTTTTACTGGAAATTTTAAATTCTAACTCTAACATCAAGCTAGCATTGAATCTCTTTCGTAATTTGCGAACGGTAAAAATATAAAACACAGTTAAAATTATTTCACGTTATCGATCGTGCCTGTTAAAGCTATAACATTTAATGAACTTCTAGTTTAAGCATTTGAATAGAATAGAAAATATGTAGGTGTTTCGATACTTTCTTTTCTCAATCGTTGTCGCATAACCTCTTTCGTCCTTTTGCGTGAAAAATAATTTGTCATGTATGAAAAATATTTATATGTATTTGTGCTCGAACGCGTCATATGTCATAGAAAATCAGGATTTGTCTCAACGATCACATCAGGAATATTCTGAACATTGTAAATTATAACGAACAATTCTGGCAACAATATCGCAAGGCTTGAATCAGCGTGCACAACGTCTCGTAAGAGCAGGAGAGCGGAACTCGAACTGTCTTCTCCTTCTATTTGTCGGACTGTGCTCTTATTTGCTGGCTCTTGCGTCCCTCTGCGACTCTCTTTCTCTGTCTCTTTCCTCCCTGTCGATATCTATATACCTGCCATTCCGTCTTTGTCTAGCTTACCTTATGTACGTATACACCGCATCTTCCTTTCTCTCTCGCTCAATAGGGTGAGATCGGGCCACGGACGTATTCGACAGGATTGGACCAGCCTCTGACGTCATTGCGTGGACCGACGTATCTCGTTGACGATTGTCGAAAGCATGCTGTTCTCGCGCCTCTATATATCCACCTACAGCAATCAGCGGCAAATTCAAACACATGATAAAGTTAGATTTCCCTTGTATTGCATTAATCGAACGTTACTTTTTCTCGTGCCTGGCAACGATGAGTGAATTAGGTACGATCATTTGAAAAAATTAGTCTCTCGTCTCTAACAGTGAATTATCGATTCCGGATGGTTTTTCGAAATTCCAACGAAATCTAAATTTCCCAGATAGAACTCTGGACAGGCTGGTATAAAACTGTGAAGCAAAAAAAAGAAAAGGACGAATTATTAATTTCTCTCATGAAGGTGAAGTCCTGGTGTTTTAAATATGGATTTTTACGGGTCGTGTATTCTTTATATATATGTATATATACATATATATTCCTCTCGTTTCTCTTGTATATGTATATACAATTCCCCCATTCCTCACGTACCATCTACGTTATTGCTTGTATTCTTTGTGCTACATAGAAGTCATAATATGCTTTATAAAACCGTGGATTCAACTTCTCTTGGTGTTTATTAATATAACGTTTATTATACGGTTCTAAAATTTCGTTGGTATTACTAATTATAAGAGAAATTTTATTTTAAGTAACGAATGTCGTTTCTTTTAAATGAAGAGGAAAATTACTCCCATTTCAACGATATAAAACATGCATAGTAAAATATTAGTATGTATTCTGCATAACCATAGTCTGAACATTGGCACAGATATTTTGTTTCAAAAAGTTATACGTATCCGTTCGAAAAGGTTGTCCATGTTCGAACAATTAAACTTATTATAAACTAATATAAAATTTTTGACAAATTCAACCAATTAAGTGAAGAGAAATAATTTTCAACATTTTTCTATGGTTTTTAACAGAGGCTGCTGTGCTCCTAAGCACTGCGTGACATCATACTCGTACGGACATAAGGTACCCGAAAGAGAACAATAATCGACCTCGCTCAAGATGAATGACATCGAAGTCTGCGTAAGCGGCTACGTGCTCCGATGTTGAGGAACATCAGCAAGGGCGCTAGCCGCAGAAAACAGTAGAGGTTAGGTATGGCCAGGACGGTACGTTCCAGGCAGTGGAGAGAAGAGTACCCGGAGAGAGCACCCGGGCCGGGTAGGTAGGTAGGTATACATAGGTAGGTAGAGCGCAGAGGCAGACGAGAAGAGACGACCGCTTGAAATCCCTTTCTCCTTCCCGCCTTTCCTGCCTGCTTCTCTCTACCGCCCGTCCGCCATGCCACTACGAGCGAGCGAACGTACAGCTAGGCCGGCACAGTCCTGTAGCCCATTTGGCATTTCCCCAGCTATAGCGGCGGTCCTGTAGCCCATCGTTGTTATCGTCCCGCAGCTGCATAAAGTCGGCTCTACCTCCCCTTACCCCTCTGACCCTCTCCCATGCTGTCGACCAACCGCCCGTCCACTCCCCTCCTCATTCTGTTTCGCTCACCTCGCTGCTCGACATCAACGTTTCTTCCTCCATCTCTCTCTCTCTCCCCTTCTCTCTCTATTCTTCCTTCTCTCACCCGCCTGCCGACCTGATCGTGTTGCCCTCCTTCCTCCCCCCAGTCGTACCGACGCTTCGACCAATCCCCTTCCTTGTCGCCCCATGAGCTCTCGTTGTCCGCCGTTCACTTCTCTCTCCCACGAGCCTGCCAGCCTGACGTTTCCCCCACCGTACTCCTACTACCACTAACATTCCCTTATTCTACATCGTTACCGCTAACACACACACATATACCATCAGCAGCATTGGTACCACGTTTCTACAGCGACGCAACGGTGGCGCCGCCAGACAGGGACGCCTCGAAACGTTTTTACCCTCCTCTCTCTCCACCCGTCTGATCCAACTCCATATACCGCCGACGACGCCTGATGCTGCCGTGCTGCGGTATATACTCGCGCACCGTCCTTGTCGTTCTATCGATTCCCTACCTTCCTCCTTCCTCTCTTACCCAACCTCTTCTCATCCTACTCGTCATGTGCCCCCTCTTTCGCTTTTCTCTCTGCGTCTCACTGCCAGCCAACTTGCCTGTCTGCTTGCCTGGCTTGCCTGACTGCCTTGCTCGTTTACTTACTTGCTTGCATGCTAGTCTGCCTGCTAGGTTGCTAGCCTGCTTGCTTGGCCCGCTTGCTTCGTTCAACCTCTACGTCGGTGTAACCTTGGTGGAGAATAACCCGCCGTTCAATTCAAGGAATTATGACGGCCCCTCGATTTTCTCTTTTTCTATTTGCTAGCCCCTCTTTTTCGTTCTTTGTCACTAGTTTCCTTCTCTATCCCTCTTTCTTTTCTGTTTCGAGATGAGTAGAGAGTAAAGCCAGTTCTTTACTTTGCTCGTTGGCGCTCATCCGTGCTGATATTTACGCGCCTATGGGCCCCGTGCAGCGAGCGCCGCCATTACCTGAACTCCACCAATGATATCGTTCGATATACAAAGCGAGTTCGAGAATCGAAAGCTGCCTTTCAAAGATATAATTATGAAGCGATATTTTTCAAAGTTCTTTGAACATCTTCAATTTGCGCCGTACGTTGATTCAAGCGACAAAGAAAACGTACAATTTCGAAATTGTGGCGACGC
This sequence comes from Bombus soroeensis, assembly GCA_014737365.1. NCBI lineage: Eukaryota > Metazoa > Arthropoda > Insecta > Hymenoptera > Apidae > Bombus > Bombus soroeensis. The sequence goes on from JACXIL010000191.1 coordinate 154,116, forward strand.
GGAAGAAATATATATGTGCTTGTCAAGAATTGCAGAAACAGCGCCATCGTCTGACGATGGTGCGCAGGAGTAAATGAATGCGTTTCGAGGTTAAGTTATTTGTAATATAATTCTTGATATTCGATTCGATGTCTTCAATTGAACAGTTTGAAAAGAACTTGTATTTGTCGTAGCAGCTTTGTTCTTCTTCGTTAATCAATTCGACTATGCAATTTTTCAACATAACGATGAACGATGGCCAACCGGTTTGAAGGTTAGATAAAGAAGCTACAGCGGAAATCAGCGTACATTAACGAACACAGAGAACTACTGATGGCGAGTATGTTGTTCGATCGTTAATTATAAATACCTCGTACCTACCATACACGTTCTTATTCTGTGTATATATATATACATATATATATATATATATACACATATATATATATATATTAAAAACGACCGATGATTATATCAAATGCATTTCATCCTTGTATTAATCTACTTTTTACAATTAACACTATATAAAGTCGTCTCATTTTAAACGATAACAATCAATAGAATAGCGCACATACTTACTTGCTGTGTATAACCATTAGTTTGTCTTTATTATGATAATAATCAGATACATTATCTTCTCATTTTTAATACATGAATTTGATTTTAATTTCAATACAAAGCTTCGTACGGTGATTATTAAATAAACGTATTTTTTATTTAATACGTAACGAACTTAAATTTATCGCTAGAAAATTCCGTAGTGAACGTGTCATTGTGTTTGCCTCTTTCTCTTTATCGCATTATACATATGTATATATTTATTTATTTCGTGACGTCGATCAGCATCATCATGCGTCTGTAATGAAATTATAGTCGATGTATATATTCATTCAATGAAATTTATGTACAGTATTAAGAAACGCATGCAAGAAAAAGTAAAAGTATTTCATAATTGAACTAGTAAACGAAAAAATATGGCATTTAGGTTAATTCGCGTTACTAGACTTTGGTAGAATGGGAGGCACGTTGTCCGCGTTTAAACGAAACTTTCAGCGTAATGAAATTTGAATTTAATTAGGTAGAATGAAAATTTAGTTTTATTAATTATTTGAGTCATAACCGGAAAGTAACGACGCAGTTTCACGGCGTTCACGCCGATATGCACGAGCTCACTCGTAAGTGCAGAGATCGCGGAGAGGCATGAACAAGGCTGATCGCGTATACATATTTCGAGGAATAGGTGCGGCAATTATCGCTTCACGTTAATTTTTGGTGGCTTTATAGATGGCTGCATTGGCGTAACCAGTCAATGATTGATCGGCTGGAAATCTCGGCAACGGTATACCGGCCAGAATTAACCCTTGAGATACACTCCGTATGTCTCACGGGCCCTTCAGTCACTTGAAATTATCGGCGAGCACGGTGAGTAATTGCACTTTCAATTGGTAAATTATTAAACCCCGTCGCATCTCGTTTGTTACGTCCGTGTTTTGATTGTTATTGAAATCCGCTACGGATTTCATTCTTTCTCCCTTCCTTTTTTTCTTTTTTTTCGATAATCGTACATCCAACCATATTCACCGAATTAGTAACAAGAACAACAACAACGACAGACATTCGAATTTCATTTTTTTCTTCCCTACGAATATTTGAGTACGTTCTTTTCACGTCGTTAATTAACGTCTGCCTCCAACAATCTTGTGTGATTTTACATGTTTTGTACGAACGTCGAAAGCGGACTTTTTAATCGAGTTCACAATCGGGAAGGGGTTATTAAACGATTTCGAAGCGTTCTATTACGTTTTACGAGCAACGTCTAAAAGTTGTTTTACTGTTGCTGATATTGAGGTTACGCGACTATGCGGTTCAACGCCGGCTATTTCAAGTATTTTAGTGCGCTCGTTATTCTGTTCGTTTGGCGGGCCGGCGCATAGAAATAGCGAAAGAACACAACTTTTTTTTTCATTCGTTCTTGACCTTTCGGGAAAAACGATCGACCCCGCTCCGCGTTCCTGTCGATGCAACCCTGTCGGTTCGTAGGGTAGAGGATGTAGGATATCGTTCGCGCGACATCAGTGTCAGTCACTTGTTGAATGTCGGCCAGCATGTACGGATGAGCATCCGGCGTGCGTCCTTGCAGTGTTTTTCGCTGCAGCCGCGCGCATTTCTCCTCTCCATTCGTCTGAGGCGTTGTACGTTGCCTGGTAAACTCGGGTCGCCGTATAAATACCGGCGCGCATTTTCACAGGCAAGCAGCTTCGTGAAACGGAAATAATTTTCTCGGCAAATATCATGGATTCTTAAAACTATAATATAGTAACATTTTAATTAATTAACATTATAACATTCGAATAGAAAATATTTTTTTACCTTTATGTCGCTCTATACAAACGATATATGTGCACGAAAATGGAATATGAAAAATATATATTCATATATATTTTATATACGAAAGGCAATATTATAGTATATTACAGTTTTCGTGTAGAATTATACGAAATGGATTCTCTTTTACTCTCATGGAATTATAGTGCTGTTTGAACGTTATCGAAATTCGTCATTGGATTTCGATTCGAGGTTGAGGCGGAAGGTGAAAATTGGCCATTTTTTTATCACGCTTTTCCGCCCGTTTTTACTAAATAAGTTCAAATACCAAAATCTTTAAGTTAATTGGAAATCTCGCGAAAGGAAATATTTTTCTTCTCTTAATCTATTAACCAGATTATTCCTTAATTAGAAACTTGCATAATCACGGAAGAAAAAAGCAACAAGGATAAATCAATTTCACTTAAGTCAATTTACACTTTCCACATTTAACCGTGACATGATTTATCGTTAACAGAAATACCTAAAAATATTATGAATCCTCGAATGAAGAAATTATTACGTTGAAAACAGATCGATACGGCAAATGACGAATATACTCGTCGTCCCTGTTTACCAGTTAAATACTTTGTTTTATTTATTACGTTACGCTGTAAAATGCTGGATAATTTATCAAGCGACACCCATACGCGGGTTAATAATTCTTTGAACTATCTCGAGCAGCGGATTAAATACATAATGGCCGTGGATTATTAACCGAAGCTAATCACGATTTTGCGCCGATATATTTCGCAGGATGACTTGGTGGGATCGTTATTAATTGATTTCGAGAACGGATCGACCGCAAATTTATCCGGCCAGATGTAATTCGGGCTTCTGAAATTGAATCAAGACCGCGCGTTCTATTTTTAAGTGGACGTTCCGATGCACTCGGACGACGAGACGAGGCAGAGAATTCTCGTCCTCGACAGTTCACGATGATGTTCTACGATGTCTCTGTCGGTTGTTCTGCAGCGTTACATCGATGACGAGGAACGTGAGGATTTTACAACTGGAAAGATTAAGCGGGGATCCGCGGATGATTTTACGATTACGTTAATGACCCGCACCTCTACGCTTTCGGCGAATTAAATCTTAGCCCCGCTGCACTGTTTGCGCCATACAGTAGTTTAGCTTGGGCTTCCGGTGGCGAAATTTCTGTCTCGACGAAAACGTAGAGTTGGGGTTTACGTAAGAGGAATTTCGACAGACGCGTATGCAGCTGAATTCGATATTCACCTAATTAACCCGAAGGCTTATGTGTTGCGCTGGCGTTATATCGCGACGTTAATTGCTAATGCGCCTGTATTTCCTTGCAGAGTTTACGCGAATCAATTGAAGGGAGATCGATCTGTTATTCGATCGTGGAAATTCGAACTTTGATCCGACACTGACGCAACGTTCGTGATAATTTCCTCTCGTCGACTGAACGTCACGAGGCCAAGTCCATCTCTTTTGCATTTTTAATGCTGTCACGCAGTGCAAATAATGCTACGCCTCTTGACCTGTTTATACGAGAAGATCGAATTAACGTCGTTTTGAATTTCTTTGAATAATTATTAGGCCGCGAATGTTTATATATTCGTGGGAAATTCAAAGATACAACAGCAAGGAATTCGCAGACGAAAATACCTACGATATCCAAAGTACAGCGTTATAATATCTGGAAAGTGAAGAAAAATCTTCCTTCAGCTCCTATTTCTTCAGTCGTGTTTGTAAAAGTATCAAGTTGCATAAAATGAAGCTGTAGTGAAAATTAATTTGGGATATCTTCGTGTTTCTTTGTTTATTAATAATAGTAAAAATATTTCCTACTTTTTAGACGGGATTTCATTAACCGAAGAATTAACGGTTTGATTAATTTAAATTATTGTATTCCTAGCAGCGAAATCACAAAGCTTTGAATTTGGTCGCCGTAGGACAAATCCGAGAGATCTGGTTTTTATAAATTTCCTGTATTTTATACATTTTTCAAAAGACATATTCTATAGCTTGTCTTTTGATAAATTATTTAAGTAGCGAAAAGGATGGCGAGTAATTGAAGATTAGCCCGAAGCGTATAATGGAATTTCATTCAGCTTTTACGAAACCTGCGTATGAATGTTACTACGGGGAGAGATGTAGAACTTTCTGTTGTTAATGTTGCATGTTCCACCCACGAAGGGATGTCATATTTCGATCCTTATTTCTGTTAAAAGGGAAACATTGCAGGCAAATAAAACTTTTATCATAAATATTACAGAGCTGCACTCTGACGAATATTTCATATATCTGGCGACTTAACTTTGTAATATGCTAAAAGATGTTTCACAATTGCGTAAGCAGTTTTATAAATTTATAAAAACGAAGCAACAGTAGAATTATCATGTCCTTTGTAATATATCAAAATTCATAGAAACGAAAGAACAGAACAGTTTATGATTTCACTTGTAATATAGTTTCTAACTATATTAGTAGAATTTCTCTCACTTATTCCAATTTGATTACAATTTCATTATAATAAATAATAACGTCTCTACGTTATATTAAATTTTAACATAAATTACACTCAAATGTACAGTCACTGAATGTTCGGCGAAAACAATGATGACACGTTGGATCAACCAGTTGATTAAAACAATCTCCTAACACTGGCTTGCTAATATTCATCCCGATAATCCATACAGTTATCGAATACAACACTAACACGATGATTGTGCTGGTGAATCGACTGGTTCTATCGGTAAATCGAGGAACGTACGGGGTCAAAGCATTGTACTTGAAAGAAAAGGCGTCTGGCTTTTTAGCTAGTTACGGAAGCCTTTGTACCTCGTTTTGTAGGTGCAAGGTGGCTTAACCGCGGTCTTAAAGGATTCTATTGTCACCGAGGGTCGCACTTGTTTGCTGAAATTGACCTTATTCCGACTCGTCTGCATTTTTAAGCTACATGTGCGTAGATAGGACGAAAAGGGAGTGCGTAACACGAGTTCGACTTTAATGTGACCTCATGACCCTTTAAAAGGAGACGACCTCTTCTCCGCAGGCGAACTTTGATTTCTCCCTTGGAATAGCGAAAATCGATTTCAAGTATACGACATTTTTTCCCTTGTTCCGAAACGATGATATATTTTTAGAAACATTATACAACATAACAAAGCAGATAACAGTTGTAGATATATCACAGGTGGAAGGAACTGTTCTTTGTCATTTTTTTTTTTTAATTTTTCCTGTTAAAAAATACATTTTGTAATTTATTTTTAATTCTTTTATTTTCCGTGCGAACAGAATTTCTCTTTCGACGGATAATTTTTATCGATGGCGACTTTGCAAGAATAAGCGTTTCTTAGTATTAGCGACCAATCTTCAACTCTTTGACGAATTAAAAATTACTCGTTCTAGCAGAAACAAATGTTCATCGGATTAATAATAAAGTGTTTTTCCTTCAAGTTCAAGGATCTTTACCTTTTTGGCCAATTAAAAATTATTCATTTTAACAGAAATAACTATTAATCGATTTAATGATAAAATAAGTATCGATGACAAAGTAGATATCATTTCTCCAAGTTGCAACATTTTTAGCTTCCTGATTAATAAATAATATTCATTCTGACAAAGAAATATTCGTTGGATCAATAACAAAGTAGATTATTGACAAAGGCAAGGCAGATCTTCTTTCTTCAGGTTTCTTCGGTTTTCAAATTTTTTAGACAATTAAAAATTATTCATTCTGACAGAAATAATTATTCATCGATTTAATGATAAAATAAGTATCGATAACAAAGTAGATATCATTTCTCCAAGTTGCAACATTTTTAGCTTCCTGATCAATAAATAATATTCATTCTGACAAAGAAATATTCGTTGGATCAATAACAAAGTAGATTATTGACAAAGGCAAGGCAGATCTTCTTTCTTCAGGTTTCTTCAGTTTTCAAATTTTTTGAACAATTAAAAACTATTCATTTTAACAGAAAGAAATATTCATCGGATTAACAACAAAATGTTCTTCCTTCAAGTTCAAGCATTCTCACCTTTTTGGCCAATTAAAAATTATTCATTCTGACAGAAATAATTATTCATCGATTTAATGATAAAATAAGTATCGATAACAAAGTAGATATCATTTCTCCAAGTTGCAACATTTTTAGCTTCCTGATCAATAAATAATATTCATTCTGACAAAGAAATATTCGTTGGATCAATAACAAAGTAGATTATTGACAAAGGCAAGGTAGATCTTCTTTCTTCAGGTTTCTTCAGTTTTCAAATTTTTTGGACAATTAAAAACTATTCATTTTAACAGAAAGAAATATTCATCGGATTAACAACAAAATGTTCTTCCTTCAAGTTCAAGCATCCTCACCTTTTTGGCCAATTAAAAATTATTCATTCCGACAGAAATAAATATTAATCGATTTAAAAACTATTCATTTTAACAGAAAGAAATATTCATCGGATCAACAACAAAATGTTCTTCCTTCAAGTTCAAGCATCCTCACCTTTTTGGCCAATTAAAAATTATTCATTCCGACAAAAATAACTATTCATCGATTTAATAATAAAATAAGTATCGATGACAAAGTAGATATTCTTTCTTCAAGTTCTTCTGGTCAATTAAAAATTATTCGTTCTAGCCTGAACAAATATCCATTGTATTAATAATGAAATATATATTTGTAATAAAATAGATATTTTTCCTTCGCTTTCAAACATTTTACAGCATTACAATCGTAATTCTTGGGAAGTTTGATCGTTGATCAGTGAAGTCTACGATTTCGTGGTTGAACGGGCCTAAGCTTGGTCGAAACGTTGTGCGACCTACCTGAAGTGTAAGGGTCGAGTTTACTTCGAAATATTGGCACCCACTGGTATTTGTAGCCTAAGTTCAGAGAGCCGGGTTCAAACAGGTCTGAACCCTCGGTCCCATGGCCCATTATCCCGAAAGGGCCTTCGAAATTCCTTTAGCCTGTGGAATTGGTAGAGTCGAAACTTTGTGTCCCTGCATCCGGTGTGGTCGACCTTAAGCTTCGACTCAAAAGACGTTTCACGTGTACACGCAGCTGAATATATTTAAGCCTTCTCGTCCAATTTTTCTTCTTTGGTCGTCCGTCTTGGAAACGCAGGTGAATAGAATGTAGCGAAGAGATTGGAACGAACAGAGAAATTTATGTAACTAACGTATTTCTAATCTCTTCGTCATTTGTTTCTACATTAATGAGCACTGTCGTAAATCATTTTTTATTCCTTGTTTTCTATCCAATTCATCGTTGTTATGTTTATACGCGGCTACTTATCTCTTCTTTATTCGTTTTACACGTTCATTAACGTGAATTGTAAATTATTTTTTATTCCCTGTTTTGTAGCCGGTTCTTCGTTCCTTATATTTACGCGACTAATTTATGTGACTGGTTCTAATCTCTTCGTCATTATGTTTTATGTTCATTAATAACGAGCTCTATTGTAAATTATTCTTCATTTTTCCTTTTCTACCCAATTCGTCGTTGTTCTATTTACGCGACTAATTTATCTGACTAGTTCTAATCTCTTCGTTATTTGTTCCCTCGTTAACGCGCAATATTGTAAATCATTTTTATTTCTCGTTCAGTAGCCAATCCTTCGTTGTTGTCTTGTATCGATGTTTCATTACAAGGTTGTAGATCATGGGGAACAGCAAGTAATTCCAACATTGAAATACTTCAACGTTTCCAATCGAAAATTTTAAGATCCCTAATGGATGTACCTTGGTATGATACCAACGAAACAATACATCGCGACCTCAAGATAACCACAGTCAAAGAAGAAATATGAAAATTCAGCAATAGTTATAGCATAAGAATTAACAACCACAAAATCTTCTAATTACTCAATTACTTGCCACGTCTGATCAAATCCGCAGACTAAAAAGACTATCCTTTAGACCTAAGCATTAGATTCAATTAGAATCAAACACACTTTATACTTATAATCATGTGATAGTACCACGCCAGAAAATTTATTAAAAATTCTCAATGAGAATTGATTGTAAAATACTTCCAAATGAAATAAAAAAAAGTTGTAGGTTCAAATACATATATTTACTTAAAATTCTCAATGAGAATTGATTGTAAAATACTTCCAAATGAAATAAAAAAAAGTTGTAGGTTCAAACACATATATTTACTTAAAATTCTCAATGAGAATTGATTGTAAAATACTTCCAAATAAAATAAAAAAAAATTGTAGGTTCAAACACATATATTTACTAAAAATTCTCAATGAGCATTGATTGTAAAATACTTCCAAATGAAATAAAAAAAAGTTGTAGGTTCAAACACATATATTTACTTAAAATTCTCAATGAGAATTGATTGTAAAATACTTCCAAATGAAATAAAAAAGAGTTGTAGGTTCAAACACATATATTTACTTAAAATTCTCAATGAGAATTGATTGTAAAATACTCCCAAATAAAATAAAAAAGAGTTGTAGGTTCAAACACATATATTTACTAAAAATTCTCAATGAGAATTGATTGTAAAATACTTCCAAATAAAATAAAAAAAATTGTAGGTTCAAACACATATATTTACTTAAAATTCTCAATGAGAATTGATTGTAAAATACTTCCAAATAAAATAAAAAAGAGTTGTAGGTTCAAATACATATATTTACTAAAAATTCTCAATGAGAATTGATTGTAAAATACTCCCAAATAAATAAATAAAAAAAAAAAAAAGAAATACATATAATGCAGGTAAGATGTGTAATATTAAATATATTTTGGAGTAATAGAAGATCGTAGAATCAAGATTTAATTTGTGGCTGATTCACGGTGACGTAGTTTAATATAATAATAAGATAAATGTTTCTGTTGTTCAAATACTCCAGCTTCAGTCTTGAATAGCATATTTTGGTTAATTTATACGAATGATATAAATACAGGTATTTCTTTAAAATAAAAGCATGTAAATTGTGCAAGAAGCAAAATGATTTATTAACGTGCTTCAAGCAACTGACGATTATTTAACAGAGAATTTCTAATTTCGTAAGAGATGTATTAAACACATGTACGTTTCATGTACACGTAAATCAATACATGTAAATACACTAACACTTAAAACATTACTTTATGTAACCAAACAATTCACCTGCAACTAATTTCCTAACAATTTTTTAATTTCACGTATCAGTTTCATTCGCCTAACGAATCGACTAATTTCAAAAATATCCTATGCAACCAAACAATTTGCTAATATTCTCTGAATTTTGTACAGAATATACTACATCTATCTAAGCATTCAACTAGAATCAAACATACTATAAACAATTATTAATCATGCAATAGTACCACGCCAGAAAAATTTACTTATAATTCTCAATGAAAATTCATTGTAAAATACAGCCAAATAAAATAAAAAAAAATAAAATAAAATTCTTCCAGGATCATTAGATTCAGCTAGAATCAAACACTTATTATCCAAGTTATAGAACCACGCCAGAATAATTTATTTATAATTCTCAATGAGAATTGATTGTAAAATACACCCAAATAAAATAAAAAAAAACATCCGAAACGTAATAATCAGACAGCGGGATTTTTATGCAAATTCGCGCGTTTGAGAATATAATTAAACAAATAGAACCCTGGTAGAGAATTGTTCTATTCACCAACATAGATTTATTATATCAAAGTATCGTATCGTAGAAATTTGGATATTTCATATACGCGTTTTGCAGAATTTTCCGCTTTCAGATCTCCTGCAAACGCAGAAAAATCCGCATTCTAGCGGTTGCGTGTGTAGCTAGCGATGCAATATTTAAAATAACAACGCGATTTCACGGCAGTAGTCTTCAAATATGAAGAGCGTAGGTGTTACATGACGTGGATGTTATGTAATAGTTGTTTCGTTCCATCGTTCAGACAGCTAAGGAATATTCACTGGTGCGAACTAATGTGCAATGTTAAACGATGGCCTATCGTCTATCGTATCATCGGAAAGTTAGGACACTTAGCGATGATACAGAAATGGACTTGCTTATCATTGTGCAAACGTTCGTACGCCAAGCGAGAAGTGGGACGTGGTACCTGGCGAAAAAATCGCACGTGTTATCGTATTACGTAGCGATTACCTGTTTTTTTACGTAATGCGTTGCTTAGTATTTGTGCCCAAGAAACTAGGGAAAGGAAGAAAGAAAACAATTGAACGTGTTTGTTCGTGACAAATGGAAGAATAATGTGGAGAAAATTAACTTACTTAAAATTCTCAATGAGAATTGATTGTAATATACGTGCAAATAAAAAGAAAAAATTGCCCGGTATAAGAAACACCTTATTTTCTAGAAATATCTTGGAATATCGAAACTATCATATTCTATGATGAAGCTGCAATTCAAAATCGAACGATGTAAAGGCGGATTAACGAAGAAAATGAATTAATGACTCAGGGAAGAATTGAAGAAAACCTTCAAGATTGCTAGGGAATTACGGTATCGAAATCTTGGAAGAAATGAATAATAATAATTAGTTAATCTGCTATTAATTTATCCCAGATGACTTTAATAAGATGTAGATCAGAAGATTGTGCGAATTAAAACATGTACATAATTGCTAATTCACTATCTTCCTACAACTCCATCAAACATCTTTTGTAAATAAGTTTCTTATCTGTTTCGTATCAAAAATTACACCATCTCATCCAACCGTGTTATTCTGTAACAATCTTTATCAGCTAATTATTTTCCTCTTCTCAAAGAGAATTGATTATAAAATACTCCCAAATAAAAGAAAAAAACATTATTTTCCTGCTAGTCTGCGTCAATTATCGCATTTTTCACGAGATTAAGAGATCTCCTCATGTAGCTGTACACATATATTTTTGTCTCTATTTCTATAGAAATATCAAAGAGTAATAGAAAATTTGCCAATTGTTATACGGCTCTTTGTCTCCTTTTTTCCGCGTTTTATTCTTTTTAACGCGATCGTACGCATTAGGGTCAGTAGGGTGCCACCACTTTGTGTCACCATCTTGATTCATTACGCAGGAATGCTGGATTCGTGACTGGAGGTCGTTAGCACGAAAACCTGTCCGCACTTTTGATGAATTATTATTTTTTCCCCATTAATGCTCATTCCACGCAATGAATACGAAATGTGGCCGGTCCAATTCCAGATATACGCGTGTGCCGAAAGTACTTTATCGATCGTAATACGGGATGTTGCAGCTTAAAAAAAGATGTTAATATCCACCGTATATATGGGATTTAAAAAAAGAACCGAGAAGAAACTTATAATTTTTTTTTTATTTTATTTCGGAGCGTTTTACAATCAATTCTCTTGAGAATTTTAAGTAAGCGAACTTATAATTTAACAGGAATGACATACTCACGAAGGAGTTTTCACTTACGTAACATCCAGCCTTAGTTTCTTTTCTCTTATTTATCGAAGCTCAGGTCGCAGCGTTTATCAAAGAGCCAATGAAAATAATTCAAAGCGGACATTTCACTCTCCATTTCGAGTGGAACCGGTACGATAGCTAGAATCGCGATCGATTTTTACAGTCAGATTTGTTATCGTAAATTCTCATTAATCCGACCGTAATATTCGGATGAAGCGGTTTCCGGATGCCGGTGGGCACGCGTAAATGCGAAATTTACTTTTAATCTGCGAAAACAGGGTGAAGGAAAAAAGAAGCGGAAAAGAGGAGAAGGGCGGGAGTGGAAAAAAAAGAAAAGATTACAGAAAAGAAAAGAAATCGCGGTTCTTCGTCATGCTTAACCACGGCAATTTTTCAGCAACGCTTTCTGGGTCAGAGAATTTTCTTTCCGGCTTTATTCACCACGCGGTAATTGCATCGTAGTCAAAAAGTCAATTTAATTAAGGAACAACGAGCGGTTGATGTAAGGCGACGAGACCGCGGGATCGCTGGGAAAAAAAAAGCAAAAAATAAGAAGAAAAAAGAAAAAGGAAGAAACCTTTAAATTTTCATAGAGGCCACTTTAACTCCTCAATTTTCTGCCAATAATATCGTCGACCCTTCCCATCTAACTCTCTACCGTACTCGTACAACTTTTCTCATCGTGAATAACGAAAGATAACGATATTCTTCCTTCGAATTAATTTCCAAAGACTGTAAAGACGCCGAAGCTAACTCGCTACTAGCTCGCAACTAAATAAAACAGAACGAACCGAAGAAGGAAAAGGGTAGCGTAATTTTTGTAAGAAGCCGGTTCTACCCTTCGATCAGGATCACGTAACATCGGAGGAAGGTAGCCTGTTCTACGGAAAAGTTTCCTCGATCGGGTCCCCTACGTCGGTAAAGCAGCAGTGACGGCCAGGCAGGAAGTTAGAAGGGCGGAGGGATGCCCTTTTAGGGTGGTCGGTTTTAGGGCGACTGTTGGGAATCCCGAGGAGCTTCTCGAGGGGGAGTTTTTTTGTCGCGTTTGTATTCTCGCACGGCGCCGAGGGGGCGCTTTTTAAGCACCGTCGACGTGGTACGACTACAACGAGAATCCAGTCTCCGCCTTTAATCTGTGTTACTCAATTTTTTTTCTCTACTACCAAGTTTCCGGATGCTCGCGTTTTCCCGCGCTTTTCATCGCCGTAATTCATCCGCTGTTAATTTTCCATCGGCGCAAACTTTCACTCTATTTCGCTGAATTTAAATGATTTAATTATCATGTTATTCCACTTAGCTATTAGATTGTTCGAGGGCCGAATTTCTTCGCCATCTGCCATCCTATTAAAATTGGCCGGAGTCTTTTTTTTTATTTGGTAGAATTTTTATAATCAATTCTCATTGAGAATTATAAATAAATTTCTCTGGCGTAATACTGTAATGTAAATAATAAGTGTTTATCGTATGTTTGATCCTGAACAAATTTTATTTTATTGTATTTCTTTTTATTTTATTTGGGTGTATTTTACAATCAATTCTCATTGAGAATTGCAAGTAAATTTTTCTGATGTGGCACTATAATGTAAATAATAAGCGTTTATCGTATGTTTGATCCTGAACAAATTTTATTTTATTGTATTTTTTTTATTTTATTTGGGTGTATTTTACAATCAATTCTCATTGAGAATTGCAAGTAAATTTTTCTGATGTGGCACTATAATGTAAATAATAAGTGTTTATCGTATGTTTGATCCTGAACAAATTTTATTTTATTGTATTTCTTTTTTTTTATTTGGGTGTATTTTACAATCAATTCTCATTGAGAATTGCAAGTAAATTTTTTGATTAATAACTGTTTATAGTATGTTTGATTCTAGTTCAATCTAATGATCCTGGAAAAATTTTATTTTATTTTATTGTTTTATTTTATTTGGGTGTATTTTACAATCAATTCTCATTGAAAATTATAAGTAAATTTTTCTGCCGTGATACTATGACATGATTAATAATTGTTTATAGTATGTTTGATTCTAGTTGAATCTAATGCTTAAATCAAAAGGCCAAAGTCGACTCGTCGTTTGAATCGAAGAATATCTTGTCTATAGTAATTTCTTTATTCGCATAACCTTCCTATATTATTTCACTCTTAACAGTTGCAGCACGGAATTGCGGAAATACGAACGGTACAAACTGCACAAACTTGTTCGCGTTTTTTCATCTTATTAATTGGCTAGACTCGACTCGTCGTTAGAATTGACAATCTCTTTCTTGAACATAGTAATTTTCTTCGTTTACGTAACTTTGACACATTATTTCGCTACTTGATAAACTCGTTACTATTTCGTGCCTGCAATTACGAAACTACGGAAGTACGAACGACAGAAATTTGCTTTTTTATCATCCTATTAATTTGCCGATTCCAATTGAAAATCTTTCGCACATAAGTTTTTTCTTCATCCAACTTTCACACGTTTCTTCGTTGCTTGATAAGCTCATCAATAGTTCGACTGGCTGGTATTAGGAAATTTATTTGTTCACGTTTTATCGTCTTATCAATTGCTTAGAGTCAACTACCTTGGACCCGATGATTCCTTTATTTACCTAAATTTTACGAATTATTTCGCTGTTTGATAAGCTATCGAGCTTAAGCTCGACATTACGCAAATACGAACACACATTTCAAGCGTCTTTCTGTTTATTTCACGCGACATTGTTGTAAATGAAATATCAAGGAGCGCCTTTACGACGCTAATTTGTGTCGAAACGAGCCCGTTAGTTTCTGCCATAATCGTGTCACTTTCTCTGTATCGAGGTGCGCGTCTCTTGAGCTAACGTTACAGCGTAATACAGTCATTAAACAGTGTAAAACGTCATTGATACATACCATCGCCGTTATACGCGTATTAGCCGGTTCAGCGTATGAAATAGCCTTTCGAGTGCAGATGCTAATTTCGGTTCGCGAGATGATGTTAATGAAACAGCGTGATCCGATGAATTTATCGATACGAAACATTTCTTACTAACAATTACGACGTCTTTAATTCCATATATATTGCTCGTAATAATTGCTCAGGCTGTTAGTCCAACGTCCGAAGCAATGGATATTTATCGAGTAATTAATTGAACGTTAGGAAAAAGTTGCTCGCGTCATGCTGCTACATGATCGTATATAAATCGCTGGATAAATCATTTCCTTGCCATTGACGAATATAAATGGAATTCGATGGTTGAGATATAAAAGGAAAGGAGTAATCAGAAGTGGTAGGATATTTCCAAATCCAAATTACGCGTGAAGGTTTCAAAAGATCGGATAGATGGGATGGTAATTTTTGATCGATTTACTTCGGTTGATTAGGATCTAAAAGATTATCGTAGAAGGTTTCAGGAACATTTGAAAAACTCGAATGGGAACATATCCGATCAATTTTTCATTAGCTTCCAAGTGAAATCCACAATTTTTGATCGATTTACTTGGGTCGATGAGGATCTAAAAGTAAGATTATGGTAGGACGTTTCAGAAATATTTGGGAAACTCGAATGGGAACATATTTGATCAATTTTTCATTAGCTTCCAAGTGAAATCCACAATCCTCTTTCGTAGAACAACCGCAAGACTAAATTCGTAATCCCCCAACGCGAACAAACTCGTAAAAATCCCCTCAAAATTGATTCGAGCTAACGTGTCTCCTTCCAACTTTCAAGAAAGCCTACCACAGGAGCAACTTAAACGAACCCTATAAAACTGAAACTCTTCGTCAAAGGAATTACCAAAAGAAGAAAAATAAATAAATAAGAAACAAGGGATGGAAAACCTGTCTACTCTTCCACGTGTCGACCAAGATACGTCCTCGCGCAAACAACTCACCAAAAACAGAAAAATAAATAAATAAAAAACAAAGGGTGATAAACCTGTCTACTCTTCCACGTGTCAACCAAGAATCGTCCTTGCGCAAATGAATCACCAAAAAAAGCAAAATAAATAAATAAAGAACAAAGGGTGATAAACCTGTCTACTCTTCCACGTGTCAACCAAGAACCGTCCTTACGCAAATGAATCACCAAAAACAGAAAGTAAATAAATAAAGAACAAAGGGTGATAAACCTGTCTACTCTTCCACGTGTCAACCAAGATACGTTCTTGCGCAAATGAATCACCAAAAAAAGCAAAATAAATAAATAAAAAACAAAGGGTGATAAACCTGTCTACTCTTCCACGTGTCAACCAAGAATCGTCCTTGCGCAAATGAATCACCAAAAACAGAAAGTAAATAAATAAAAAACAAAGGGTGATAAACCTGTCTACTCTTCCACGTGTCAACCAAGAATCGTCCTTGCGCAAATGAATCACCAAAAAAAGCAAAATAAATAAATAAAGAACAAAGGGTGATAAACCCGTCTACTTTTCCACGTGTCAACCAAGAATCGTCCTTGCGCAAATGAATCACCAAAAACAGAAAAATAAATAAATAAAAAACAAAGGGTGATAAACCTGTCTACTCTTCCACGTGTCAACCAAGATACGTCCTCGCGCAAATGAATCACCAAAAAAAGCAAAATAAATAAATAAAGAACAAAGGGTGATAAACCTGTCTACTCTTCCACGTGTCAACCAAGATACGTTCTCGCGCAAATAAATCACCAAAAAAAGCAAAATAAATAAATAAAAAACAAAGGGTGATAAACCTGTCTACTCTTCCACGTGTCAACCAAGATACGTCCTTGCGCAAATGAATCACCAAAAACAGAAAAATAAATAAATAAAAAACAAAGTATGAAAAACCTGTCTACTCTTCCATGTGTCAACCAAGATACGTTCTTGCGCAAATGAATCACCAAAAAAAGCAAAATAAATAAATAAAAAACAAAGGGTGATAAACCTGTCTACTCTTCCACGTGTCAACCAAGATACGTTGTCGCGCAAACGTCGTAAGCGAGGGGCGTGCGCAATGAAAGTCTGCGAGAGGATAAAGTTCCTTATTATCCGGAAGGAGAGCTAGTCTTGTAACTCTTGTAAATTCTCTCGGGGGCTCGGCGTTTACGAACGTTGGACTAATTTCGTCTGGCGTGTCTGAACGACGTCGTATTAGAATAAACCCGTTTGCCCGAAATTGCGGCGCATCACGTACGAGCGCGTCGCATGGCGCGCGTAATCTATGCATCGGGTGCATCTTCTCCGGGCCAATAACTGGGGAACCTCGTCAGCGGAAAAGGGCCCGGGCATTTAGGGTTCCACCGGCGGCATTGTTATCCGCACGGAACAACTCCTTGTAATTTTCCGCATTGTCGAGGTTTATCCTGTATCTTTCTTGAAATTCCTGCGATCCGTGTGCTCGTTCGTCTCATTACCGGCCAGAGTCTTCGCCGGTGCTTGCCAATCTGCCATTTGCCGTGTCTCCTCTTCGGTAACGTTCCCTTAGGACTTGGCAGCAGACTGCTCACGTGTCTCGTTTCTACACCGTACGCAGAATATCGCTGAATCTGCCATATGAATGAACTATCTGCTATGTAAATTATTGATCACGTGTTTCTCTGCACGAGTTTCAGGTTTTATCGGTAGAATCGAGGTGGTTCGCACGCTGCTTCTAGAAAAGCGTCTCATTTCTCTGATAGGTCTACAACGACTCGATTATTAACGCGTGTCGTTCGTACGACAGCGCAGAATTTGCTACATAAATTGTTATTAATCGCGAGTTTTCGTGCCAGTTGTAGGCTTCAGTTTGACGGAGTCGGCGTGCTTCGTGCGTTTCCAGAAAGGTTTCTACCGACTGAAATAACTCTACAACTCGCTTATTCCCTTTCAATGGATCCTGTTTGCAGACCAGCTCTCCCTGTTTAAATGGTGTCCTGAATTAGAATGTTCTAAAACAGAGTCTTTTTGTGATTTTTTTTAGAAGGGAAAGAAAGAAACGAAGTTATTGAATTTTGAGCTATGGTTTTATATATATTTAAGGAATACAAACAAATTTTCTTTAAATTAAAAAAAGAAATTGTAACAGATTTTTAAGGCTAATTAATGGGCTGCAGTTTTCAATGGGTGGGAAAGATCCACTTAGTAATTCTTGAGTGAAATAAAAAACTAAAGGAGGATTAAATTATTATATATTTTTCTTCTCGATGAGCTACAAAAAAAAGACAGAAGATATTGAGAAATTAAAAATTTCTGCGGGTTTAAAGAAAAAATGTGTTTCGTAAAAAGAAGAAATATACTTTAAGGTGCTATAACAATTATTTAAATAAACTTTTTAATGAAATTTTTTAGTTCATCCAGAAGGGACATATATAATAATTTAATCCTTTCTTGATTTTTTGGTTCGGTCAAAAATTACTGGGTGGATCTTTCACACCGATTGAAAACTGCAGCCCATGAAATAGCCTTAGAAATCTGTTATAATGTTTCTTTTTACTGAAAAAAAAATTCTTTTGTATTCCTTAAATATATATAAAACCATAGCTTAAAATTCAATAACTTCATTTCTTCCTTTCCCTTCTAAAAAAAATCACAAGAAGACGCTGTTTTAGAACATTCTAATTCAGGACACCCCCTTAACATATCAACCGCTGCTTATTCTCATTTATATTTCAATTTCTATTTCTCAATTTACATTTTCGTTAAAGACATCTAAAACACAAGAAACGATGATCGTACTTGAACGAATAAACACGCGATTATTACGCAATCCGTGAGAAATCCAAATGACGCGTTCTCTTCGTACGATCGGTAGCTGCTTTGGACTTTCATTCGGCTTTTCATTCTCCTCTTTTCGCCAAGACTATCCATCATCATCGGGGTTAATACACGTAAGACTAAGCATTAGACAGCGCGTTTTTATTTTTCCAAGAGATCGATACGACGGCCGCGAAAAAAGGATTCGTGACGCGGAAGCGTTTTGTCGCGTTGCCTGCTACTCAGGCGGTCAACGACTGAAACGTAGGAAAATCGATAGAAACGCGAGAGGATCGGCGATTGCAAGTGTGCACGCGTGGCGCGTCTACCGGCTGCTTCGCTTTCGCCTTCTCTTCGCGTGCAAACCGGCCGTCCGAGGCAAGAGGATTCCAAGTTGCATAATTAATTTTTCTATAAATCTCTCGCCAAGGAATATCGCGAAATTTCCTCGTCGGGTAATATCAGCGGAGCTTAGCGAGGAGAGGAGAAAACTCGAGGAGAGAAAATTTCCCCTTCCGCGTGTGCACCGGGCGCACGAGGGCGGCTAGGGCGAGCCGAAGGGAAACAGACGGAGAGAAAAATAGAAGAAAGAGAGAGAAAGAGAGAGCAAACGGGGGTGGCAAAGAACACGAGACAGAGGCAGAAGAGGAAAAGATCGAGGCTGGTTTGCGCTGGTCCTGAGCGCGACAGAGATCGTCTAAGGCGAGGAAAAACAGGTGAAACGAGAAGAAAGAGGGTGGAAGAAGGATGGAAATGGTGCCGCAGGCAGCAAGAGAGAGACGCACGTGGTTGGATAGAAGTTGAACCGGGGGATGCTTCTTCCACTCTGGTCTTTCGCGTCCTCGGGCAGTGGTGGCGGGAGAACGATTCCACGGAAGGAAATAATATTCTTAATAGAGTATGAGAAGGCGTGCATTTTCTGAAGATACTCGCGAAAGACTGACTACATTTTAGAATCACAATTATTCGAGGATCTGCGTGGTTGGGAACGGGGCACACGAGGAAGAGAAGAAGCGCGGTGCTCGCCGAGAAATTTTACCGCGGCAAAGTCACTCGGCGGGCTTTTTATTCTCATCGATAACATCGGATTAGGCCAATGGAATTAACGTTTCTTTCGTTTCGCCCATTATCGTGCCGTAGCTGGCGGAAGAAAGCTCATATTGAAATTAAGGAAAGAAATCCTTTCTGCGAGATTGCGCTTCAAGGTGTTCGTCCTTCCTATAGCTAACGAGAACATCAGAAAAGTGAGCTGTTCGATCGGCGATGACCGAAGAACAATTTCAATACGTTCAACCTTTTTCTTCCTTTTGTCTTCCTTTTTTTGTCTTCACACTGGCACCTCGATTATTCCACGTATTGTGCACATCAAATGGTATCAGTGTAAATCGTGCAATGAAACGATAGAAAACATTTTCATCGCGTAATATCGTACGGCTATTTTACTTTAATTCGTTATGGATGGTCGTTGAAAGTTTGATTAACTGCTTTCGCAAATATTCAACTATTTACGCTTTCGTACTTTTGGCGAAAAAATTACAAAAGAGAAGAAAAAAGAAGCAAAGTGAAGTTACGATAAAATTCGAAGCACCTGGTAATACAACAATCCGGAACTTCGACTAAACGGCAATCGAATAACCGGGACTCCGCTGTATTTCGAACGCACTTTGCAATCGACGCCGTGTAATTGACCCGTTGACTCATTAACCCTATCACGCAGGACCCATACAGCCTCGATGTCACCCCGATTTTCGCCTCGTTCCACCTTTTTCTCCCGTTTCCTTCTTCCCTCTCTTCTCTCGCGCTTCAGCCTTCGTTCATCCGTGTTTACATTCTCTTTGCACATTGCGAGCATGGAACGTGAGACGCGCGAGGGGTGAAAAGGTTTTTTATTATTTTTAATTGCAGCGTTCATTATCCGATGCAAGTTAAAATAATTAGGCGGCTGAAGGACGCTTTTATTTTTCACTTTCCAATGTATCTGTCTATCTCTTCTTCTCTCCTCGCTTCTCTCTGTTCCTCTTTGTTGCTCGCTGTGGCCGCTTTTACTCGCGCCACCCCTTTCGCTAGACGCGTATCACGATCGTTTCGTTTCTTCTCCCTTTTTCTCGGTACCGTGTCACCGGCTCTCCTCTCTTTTTCTTCCCTTCATGCACGCGGGTTTTGTATCTTGTTCTTTGCTGGCGCCACTATTTTAATTCTCTGTTCTCCTGGTTTTTCTCTTCTTACGGCGACGATGACGCCGTGCTTTTTACGCTTCCTCTCCCTCCACGATGCACCGAGCATTCAGCGCAGCTTTTACCGCCGCGTTTCTGTTTCAAGCGTTTGTAACCTTGAAGCGACTGTTCCCCGGTAAATTAGGGGTTTCATTCATCCGGCGCAAGCAGTCTCTTTAATTTTGTAATTAGCGGAGAAAGGCGAGGTGAGACACCGTTCTTTCTCCTCTTCTTCGTTTCTTTACTTTGTTTTTAAACGAAACGCGATAACGTTGTTCCGAATCCTCTTTCAAACATTCGACAAAGAGACGCGATGTTGCACCGTGGAAATTGAAATTTTCTCTGCCTCCCCTTTTTCTACACCTGACGTTTTAGTTTGGTTAAAGGGTTTTCGTTGGGAGTTCAAACTATTCGACAGTTAAGTCACCTCGAGTGATTCTTCTTGTCTGCTTTGTGCCGTCAGATTATTTCATTTCCTTCGTTTTCCCATTCCTTCTCCAGCTTCCGTTTTTCTTCCGCCACTGTCTCTTTCGAGCCGCGTCTATGAATACACAGACGTTACCGGTTAGCCGCGATTTTTCTCTTCTTACCCTTTCGTTTTGCAGTTACCTTTAGCCGACAACCGACGTGTTTGACATTTCTTCACAGACGGATGAAATAGTCTTTGTGCCGCGGAGCCGCTTTGTTTCGCCACGATGATGGCGCTCAATGTTACTTTGCAACTGGGTTCTCTTTATACGACAACGCGTCTGTCGAAGATCGCGTGTCACTGCTTTTCCAGAAGTACGAGGAACTTGAACAAATCCGTGTACTTAAGACTGTAGGTCTATTTTTCTCAATAATAATTAATTTGCTTGATTTAAGCCAAAGAAGAGTTAGCAAAATACTTGGAAGGGAGGATGAAGTGGAGGGACAGAAAACTATTTGCAAGATTCAAATGTTTGTATTTTATTTTATTTGGAAGTGTCTTACAATCAACTCTCTTGAGAATTTGAAGTAAGTTTTCCTGGCGTGGTACCATGGCGTGATTAAAGGTACAAACTGTGTTTGATTCTAATTGAATCTTGTGCTTAATTCTAAAGTATATTGTCTTTTTAACCTGCGGATCTGAACCGACGTGTCAAGTAGTTGAGTAACTAGAGGATCTTGGTGGTTGTTAATTCTTATGCTATAACTATTGCTGAATTTTCATATTTCAAGATTCAGACGTGGAAACGAGACCAAAGCAAGGGAATACTTGAAAGAAGAGGGTGAAAAAGGATGCAGGCTATGTAAAAGGAAAGAAGAATACCTGAGATACGTAATAGAAGAATGCCAAATAACTGGAGGACCAAGGGACACAGAAAAAATACTAAACGAGACTGGAGAAGGACTAATGGAATTGAAAAGAATAATGGAGAAGAGAGGGGCAATACAAGAAGGGGAGGAACGACGATAAGGAAGCACAGCAAGGAGGCAGAAGCCCAAAAGTTGCCATAGTTTTAGAAACAGAATAATTAAGGGAGTGCAATATAACAAAGTGGACAAGAGGGTAGATTGATATATAAGAAAATAGTTTAGACAGACATAGACAAGGAAAAGAGTTTAGATAGAAATAAGGGAGGAGGCAATAAGGTGACAACGCCATAAGACTGATAGAATGTAAAAAGCGTGATAGGGAAACGAGATGTAAAACCGAAAACTCTTCCAAAGCTGAATGGCACGGACTAAGTAAAAATAAATAAATAATAAATAATACTTGATGGTAAACAATAAAGATCGTACAAGAGAAATCTGGAAGAATGAAGAGCTAATGGCAAACACTCTCACTTACATCAATCACACGTACAAAAGAGCTGCTGATTAATCTGAAAAGAAGAACCTGAAACGTAGCTATAATGAAATATAATATCAGCTCTGAGTATAAACGTGATATACATAGGTTGGTTTCTAGAAACCCTTTACGAATATTTTCAAATTTCATTAATCTGTTCTGAGATGCTTAAGACAGCTGTTCACTCGGTATACTAATTTTTCTCAGACATACATTTGCAATTTCTACATATACATTTTTACATCGCTTTCAAGCTTTACCAATAGAATCAAGCCAGTCATAACGAAATTTCAAAGTATTTAACATAAAGCACACGATAGGAACATAAAAGCTCGCCATGCTAAATCTCGCCACTTGCAATTTCTTCATACTCACAATCTTTATTTCGCAATTATAATAATTACTCTCATTACAGACAAGTTATCAGTTATTCATTACGATGATCATCGTTATTTTTAATTGTTAATACACTGTTACAAAAGTGTTATTATTGCTGCTGCTGTTTCTACTATCATTGTTTCTATTGGCGTACAATTTTACCTCGCTGTTACGGTTTCCTATAGGTTTCCTATCCAAAGAGATCAAAGATTCGTGCATTGCATAGCAATAATTATTCTTCTCTTCGTCCAGTTAACCCCGTGCAACGTTCCCGTGACTTTTCCACGGTGGTTTCTCTGAACCGTTTCAAGGTTGCCTCTCCAAGTGATCGTCGAGTATCGTTTTCTTTTCTCCCCCTTGCACAGAGCCGCCTTGCTTTTTCAACAAGTGCTCGTATTTACCACCGTACAATTACGTCTATAATCGTTGGAAATAAATAACGCACCACGTACAGCAATTTTACATACAGTTTATTGGACGTGCGAGTACACGTTGTGCTTTACGTATTTCACTGGCTGTGGTTTTCGCTGCAACGTTTAACTAGCACTACAAAACGATATTCACGCGTGATTTGAAAAAACAAAGGCCTGCCATTCCACGAGGTTATATTATTCACGCGTTGGAGCAAAAATTGCACGATCGTTGTGAGTTTTATAGTCGATATTTCCACTGCAAAATGAAATTTTCAAGCGGCTTGTTGGAATATCTAACGAGATCAGTTTCGTCACATTGTAATTCTACGGATGAAAAATTGTCAGATTTCACGTTATAGTTTGTGGGCACAGCGAATGATAAAAATTTTAGAGATTATATGTATGTGTGTGTGGCTCTATTTATTTTTCCACTTCACAGGACAAAGGACCTGGCTTACATTTTCTAAAGTTGTACGTTAATCTTAAGAATGTGGCGTTTAACTAATACTTAGAAATATGTTGTCGTATTCAATGTTACATTTAATCTCGGCTCAACTTGTTGTCAAAGTTTAAGCTACTTAATGATAGATTAAGTGGCGATTAAAATTAGAATAATATGTCATACTTCAATCTACAAGATCAATATGGAAAATCGATGCGTAACGAGTAAGAAAGCGAACCAAGTTTTCCAATTTATTTTCGCTTATAAATCATAGCGACAAATGTGAGATTTGGATGAATTTATCTGAAAAGAGCGTACGGACTGTTGTTTATCATCGCTTTGGAAATCGAATTAAAATATCGCAACCATACAGAAATTATCTAAATTGAATAAATTTGACCAAATCATCGTTAAACGCCACTTGCAATTTCTTCATATTCACAATCTTTATTTCGCAATTATAATAATTACGCTCGTTACGGACAAGTTATCCGTTATTCATTACGATGATCATCGTTATTTCTAATTGTTAATACACTGTTACAAAAGTGTTATTATTGCTGCTGCTGTTTCTACTATTATTGTTGCTATCGCTACTCGCAAAATAACTATGTTTATTATTGCGCGAATTGCCTTGTAAATCGGAACACGATAAATCTACGCGAGGAGATGGAGCGACGTCGTGGCACGCTCGTTAACTTTCCACGAGTCTCCACCTTGTCGTACGAATGGTCGACGACTTCCGGTGTCGTCGGTCTCACGAACGGGCCATTGCGCGCGAATACGACGTGCAAAACGGTTCACCGATTTGATCGTTAGCCGACTAAGTCGACGGTCGACGCCAAGTTTTTCGCTTTATATATTAGCCAGATTATTTATACATTTATATGTGCAATTTTATTTCCATTAATGTTACTTCTTGTCGCCATGAGAAATATCTGGCGTGCAATTAACGGGAATCGAATCTATAATCGAAGCGAGATCCAGTTACTTTTTTCGAGGCACTGCGTTCGTTTAATTCGTCATTCGTTTATTTGTCGTTGAAAATTTCATTGGATAAATTCCATTTCTTATCCACGAAATAATTAATACAATAATTAATACATTTATTTTGTAGTCGAAGCGATTCGCAGTTTCTTTCCCGACCTTCTTTATCATAGTTCCACGCGTTGTTCTCTGTTCTGCGTTTAAAATTTCACCGCAATCCCATTTTGTCTTTTTAAATTCACACACACACGCCAGCACAGTTCTTATTTTTGTTCAATAACAATTTCTAATGGCAATGATTTACAATTTCTTTTTAGGACACTGTCGCGACTCGTTTCATCGATCGTTTAATTTTTCGTAACAATTGTAGTCAATGAAATCTGCCGAATAAAACGCTCAGCCCCATTTTCGTCTATTATTCTTTTATTAATCGGGATTAATTGATCGAGCTGTATCCACGCAGTTAACGAGAATTTAATTTCGTTGTTCGAGGTTAACGCGGAAAAGTTGTACCGGAAATATTGCCGCGTTTCGAAAAGTATTTTATAATTATAGCTGGCGCGTTATAGTGACCCCGCGTATTTGTTACGAGGGCGAGAGTTCACCTGGCGAAATTTATCGAGCAATGCATTATCAAAAGTTTAATGAACGAGCTCGTTAATGTTAAATTAAAATCGATACCTCGAAACCGCTTATTTGGCTCGGCCGGGCACAGATCGTCCATTTACACGGAACTCGTACGATACGTTTCAAGGTCGACCACTCGTTTCATCCTGCTTTTCTCCCACGGCTTCTGCCCTCGCGTTATGCTCTTTTCAGCGTTTCGCTGGAAGGTGCCGAGGCGCCGCTACTTCCGGCCAATTTTCAAAACACGCGGCTCTCTGTTCCACACGATACTCATCGCTTCGAACCTGTTCCTAATAATGTCATTACTTTTTATTCACTGTAATTTGAATAATACGGCGATAATTCGCAGATATTAGGATTTTATTTATCGGAACACAGGAGGCAACGTTCGCATGAATTCACGCGGTGACTCGCCAACGTGTTCCAACGTGTATCATGGAATATTATTATACGTGTTATTTACTGTTATTATACATTTCCTATTATGCGTATTATACGAAGCTTTTTTAGATTTCATTTCTTTTCAATTTCATTCGCTGTAACGAGACACGGGCGTCGTGATTACAGCGATAGAATTCGAAAGCAATTTGAAAATGTATATGAAACTTACAAGGCGTTTACTGCGATCATATATTTGATAAAAAAATAGTATGGAGCTTTAAAATAGTTGCCTTAATTGGTTCTAAACGCTGAGGCTTGTTAATGTAACGTGTATTGGATTGTTTAAATAATCTTGCGACTCATATTCATTGTACGTTTACAATAAGTAACTTGTGCTTTCTACGTTCATTCTTGAATTTATTTCGATTTATTTCTATACATTTTAAATGTGTAATTGAAACGCGTAATTGTTTGTATAGAATGTGACAAATATTTTGTAATTTCTAAGTACATTTTTCAATTTGGATTTGTATTTTTAAATGAATAATTTAAACGTATAATTAGCGCTAAACATCGGGGCCCATTAATGTAACGTTTTAAATATTTCTAAATATGCAATTGAAACGCGTAATTATTTGTATAGAATGTGACAAATATTTTGTAATTTCTAAGTACATTTTTCAATTTGTATTTGTATTTTTAAATGAATAATTTAAACGTATAATTAGCGCTAAACATCGAGGCCCATTAATATAACGTTTTAAATATTTTTGAATATCCAATTGGAACGTGTAATTGGTTGTGTAAACGTCTTGTAATTTCTATGTAAATTTTCGAATTTCTATCAAATTTTACTTATCTCTAAATATGAACATTCACATGTTCGAATACTTTCCTTATTTATTATTATTACTATTATATTATAACGATATATAGATTCTATTATAGCGAAGAACATAGGTAAACCAATAACCATAAGTTTTCTACGAACTATTTCCTTTTGTTATTAAAACTAATTATGTAAAATTCAATTGTTTGAAATCAGTAGCGTTTCGTTATTCGCCAGTGGCTTGATATATTCGAGAATAATTCGTTCGGTTATGCTGTTCGTTGTAACTAGAGTTCATATAATGAAAGTTTACTGACTCTGCCTGCTACCTACAATTTCTCATTCAAATAATAGGAGTTCACGTTTAGATAAGTGAATTTAATCCGCAGAAATTCGGTTAACCGGCCACTAACTAGGATATCGAATAAAATATTCCTCCTTCCAAAGGATCCATCAAATTTCCAATGAAAATAGATATTAAAATAAACGAAGTGTCTATGATCAAGGCAAAAAACTAAATGAATTATCAAATTCTACAAATTGTATTTTATTCTTGCAAATATCTTATCGTGCAAACGTATCGTAGTAGCCCTGTAATTTCATTCAATTCCTTAAAAATTGTATAACATTAAGACGGATATTAAACGTCTTAGTTACGTGTTGATAAAATGATAATAGTCAATTATATCAAAATCACCGTAAGTACAAGTGCAGAGATTTCAACTATACCGTTCAACTATACGCTCCTCTGCTCGACTGTCTGACTCGCTATAATGACTGTCCTAGAGAACACGTTCGTCTATTTGTATCGACCGGTGTTGTTATGGAAAGTTCAGATGTAACTGCGGTTGACGATTGAAAACAACGATAATATTTAGCAAAGCAAAGCAACGTTGGTATTCCAAGGCACAAAACAGTATGAGTCTGTGCCGATTCGAATCTTCCGTTGACTCATGTGCCTCTACAAGAGCAATGACGTGTTATGTAACGTTGTAAATGTAACAGTGTAAATAAAACAGTGTAATAAAGATAAGCAAGCACAAAGTGGCATAAAAATGTAGCACACAAGCATACAGCGTTTCATTTTTGTAAAATATGTGCAGCTATCTTGCAACTATATAGATGATACAAAAAGTATAGTATGAAGAATAGTTAAGAAAGTATACTAGTAAACTAATCGTAAGAACATAATGCATAATTACAGTTATAATCGTACGTGGTTTATTTTAGCCTGTCTTCCAGCTCTGCGGTCACTCGCAGTTACACATAGGAAATAAATCAGAACAATAATCGTAAAACGTGCGCATAAACAAAAACACACGCACGATAATTGTAACTTAACGTAGACTCTATTAGCTACACATGCAAGTACCTGCATTTATCCTCGTAATGCACATTAATATCAACCTGTATAGATCTACATGCGTCTTATATTACTCGTGTTACCTGTTATCTACTACAACCCCGTTGTAATTATAATCTGTTGGAAAATATCTGATATTCGATCACGTAATATAGTGTAATATAGTGGCAATCTCTTCGCAGAGACCTGTGTAAATTATAATTGCTGGAGGAAAAACGACGAAAGAGTAGAAAATTAAATTACAATATCGATACACGATACCAGTACAATAACGATACCCGCATTTATCCTGATAATCCGCTTTAACATCAACCCACACAGATCTACGTGTTCATCTTACGTTAGTCGTATTGCTCCTCGTCTCCTTCGACCCTGTTGTAATTCTAATCCATTGAAAAAAAGTTCAAATATCAATAAATAAATAAAGAAAAAATATCTGACGATCGATCGCGTAATATAGTGGCTCGTAATCTCTTCGCAGAGACCTGTGTAAATTATAATTGCTGGAGAAACAACGAGGAAAGAGTAGAAAATTAAATTACAATACCAGTACAATAATGGTACCTGCATTTAACCTGATAATCCGCTTTAACATCAACCCACACAGATCTACGTGTTCATCTTACGTTACTCGTATTGCCCCTCGTCTCCTTCGACCCTGTTGTAATTCTAATCCATTGAAAAAAGGTTCAAATATCAATAAATAAATAAAGAAAAAATATCTGACGATCGATCGCGTAATATAGTGGCTCGTAATCTCTTCGCAGAGACCTGTGTAAATTAGGATTGCAGGAGAAGAAACGACACAAAGACCGTGAGTGGCATTCTCTGTAAGGAATCCTCAAGTTACCATAGCGCGTGCAACATTTCCGAACGAGCAACCTTCAAGCCCGGTCCTCCGAACTCTTGCACCGTACGAAAGTACATTTCCAATTTGCTTGGATTCACGGGCTGGCGTGCGTTCCAGTCGAGAGAGCGCAGCATCGCTGAAGCCAGCGTGTTCGAATTAAAAATTGAAATTAAACATTATCTGGCCGGTGGATCGAAATAATTCCAGGCTGACGAGGTAGCCGGCCGCGTATCGGAGGAAACAGTTTTTTGCCCGCGAAAAATAAACGCGAACGATTGATAATTACAACGTGGTGGCCTGGTCTAACAGTAAAACGGTTGCACGACTGTTGCTGAACCGCACTTACCGTACGGAAATGCTGCGCCACCGTTAACGGTTCCATACGTTTTCACGAGGATGTAGCATCGACAGAAAAAGGACGTAGACCGCCACACGCGTTACGCGTGGACGAAGAAGCGATCCCATGACGCGTCAACGTGCCTTCGACGATCCCGTCAGCGGACAGGAGAAATGGCAGAGACCGGTGGTTTCGTCGGCGCGTTTGCAAGAAGCTAAATGACTGGTGTGGGCGTCACGCATCGGCTGCCAACAGGAAGCCATGCTTACTTGTACCGAGTTCGAGTTGCACAGTTTTCCCTGTGCCTGGTAGCTTCGTTCTCCGTGTGCCTATCCCTTCCTCGGGTCCGCCACTGCCTCGCCCTGCACTCGATTTAAAAATTAAACCGGCCACTTTGTGACTCGACCGTGAACCAGAAACACCGTGTCCGCATGTGCATCTCTCGTCATCGTGCGAGTAGAAAAGCGGTCTCTACCCAGAGGTCACCTGGAATTTCGGTCCCTGCGCATATGGCACCATGCTTCTTCGTGATATTACGTACCCTTCTTGGGCTATCGCTCCTTTTGCGAATTTTTGAGGCAGTTTTAGGATCCTCAGAATCGTTTGAGCATCACTCTTCGTATGAAAAGCTTCTTAGAAGAAAGTTGCACACTTTCGAGCGGCACGCGATTTGTACTGCAAATGCGTTCTTTTTTCGAGATCTCAAGGTCACTGGTGTCTTTTGTCGAAAAGTTTATATTTACTTTTCGATATTTTGGTTCTTGCACCGCGTGGATGGCATCGTTGATCTTCGCGTTTGTCTTACGTTTAGTTGCATCTTCCTTTTCTATCGATTCTTGACGTAATTCTAATTGTTTTCACACGTTAAATTAATTAATTAATTAATACGTATTAATATTAACTCGGATTTATTGTACTCGTATGAGCGGTGCTAAGGGAGATACTTATCCGAACGTAAATATCGTTTAAAATGAACATATTTCATAGAATCTGTATTTACGTGTATACAAACCATCATCGTATTTCTCTCGATGTATGGAAAATTACAGAATTCCTTTTGTTCCAATAATTTCCAAATTACAAGTCGAGGTCATCAGTCTGCTTTCTCGTTTTCTCTTCGTTGAGGTGCGTCTTTCTTTTTCCTGAATTTTTCAGCCGGCTTTAAGCGATATAAATGTTTAATTGGTTAGATTATCGGTTTGGGTCTGAGACCAGGTCAAACCATCACCGTCGTTCTTTTAATATGCAGAATTTAAAAATTGATTTCCTCCTGATAATTGGCAAGTTGTGACTTCAAGTCACCTGGCATTTCGCTCCTTTATTTGTGGATTTTTCAGGTAGTTGAAATGGACACACGTATTTAATCGGTTAGATCGTCAAACTGGGTCAAACCATCGTCGTCCTTCTTGCGATACGCAGAATTTAAAAATTGATTTCCTCCTTATAATTGGCAAGTTGTGACTTCAGGTCACCTGGCATTTCGCTGCTTTCTTTCTGGATTTTTCAGGTAGTCGAAATGGACACACGTATTTAATCGGTTAGATCGTCAAACTGGGTCAAACCATCGTCGTCCTTCTTGCGATACGCAGAATTTAAAAATTGATTTCCTCCTTATAATTGGCAAGTTGTGACTTCAGGTCACCTGGCATTTCGCACCTTTATTTGTGGATTTTTCAGATAGTCGAAATGGACACACGTATTTAATCGNTGGGTCAAACCATCGTCGTCCTTCTTGCCATACGCAGAATTTAAAAATTGATTTCCTCCTGATAATTGACAAGTTTGTGACTTCAGGTCACCTGGCATTTCGCTCCTTTATTTGTGGATTTTTCAGATAGTCGAAATGGACACACGTATTTAATCGGTTAGATCGTCAAACTGGGTCAAACCATCGTCGTCCTTCTTGCCATACGCAGAATTTAAAAATTGATTTCCTCCTGATAATTGGCAAGTTTGTGACTTCGGGTCACCTGGCATTTCGCTCCTTTATTTGTGGATTTTTCAGGTAGTTGAAGTGGACACACGTATTTAATCGGTTAGATCGTCAAACTGGGTCAAACCATCGTCGTCCTTCTTGTCATACGCAGAATTAGACAATTCATTTTCGCCGGATAATTCCCAAACTATAACTTGAAAACAACAGCGTGTAATGTCGCGACGAGGGACGTGGATTTTTGTTACACGCAGATGGATGTAGATGTTTGTTTGTAATTGATATAGTGACGCACCGTTGAAACGTTGGTACCTGAGAGGTTGCCACATGATGGATTGCTTAGGTAAAAGCAACTTTTCGAACAATAAGATGAATTAGTACAGATAGCAGCGCAAAGCTGACCGACATAGGTCTTGCGTTAATGGATTTCAATGTTATCCTAGATTACTAACTTCTGACAAATTATACCAACTAAAACAACTTTTGAATAATTCATTGAGGCGAAGTAAATACCGAGGACAATAGAAACGGAACGTTTCATTTTCTTTTTATTATATTATTATTGTTATTATCGTTTTTTAAAGTAAGACGATCACCTAGGCGAATCGATACAGGTCCAAATGATTTTTGAGTACGATTTTTCTTATAAAATGCAGGCTGTTAAGTTCAAAGTCTCGCGAAACTCTTTGAATATTTGTGATCAACATTATTATTAATTATGATTTATCTGTGTTACGTGGACAACGTATGTAGCTAATAATTATTATTATTATGCAAATAAATGAACCAACTAATATGCAATTATCCTTGTTGAAAAATAAGCAAAAGCTGTAGAATAACGTGTTTCCATTCTCGGCTTAATTCTCTAGAAAATCGACTTTGAATATTTATCAAGTATACGCGAACATGACGAAACCTGTACTGGACAGGACTAAATGATCGACAGCACGTCATTCTGCATTGTAAAAATAAAGCGAGAAATAGAATTTTTTTATCAAGACGCCTTGCTTCCGAAAAAATAAATTTGACAATTTATCATACGCCTGCAAGTACCAGATCGATTCTCAACCGAACAGGTTCGAGCTGAATTTTCTCGAAAATAAAGCCTCAAACGGAAAAATTCTATTTTATATTTGTTGCTTGCTTTCTCTTTTACGATAACATTCTATTGCTCGTTTGCTCGTATCCACTCGGTAATTAGCCATGTTCATATATTTCATATACTCGAGCATATTTCATAAGTTTTCAAACTCGATTTTCTCGAAGACTGAGTCGGAACCCAGAAAATTTTACTGTAAATTATTTTCTTATTTTTCGGCTATTCGTTATTGAACTTAAGATTATTGTCATTAGCATTTCAAGTATCTAATCGTCACGGTTAATTGTCAAATTCTGTAATGTGAATTTATTCGTATATTCATTTAGTGACAAAGTAATCATTGTTATTATAATATAATTTATTATTGCGTGGTGAAATTGTTTATTGCTAGTGAACTTTATTCTGTAATAATCCTATTTGTACCATTAACTATCATCTATATTGTATACTAAAAAAAAATTGCAGAAACCAAAGAAAAAGCACTAAGAAGAGCAACAAAGTATGATTTAAAGCCATAGAATCAAAAAAGAAACTTGTGAAGAAGTGCATAAAGGAAAGAGAGAGAAACTGGGGAAATGGCCAAGAAGGGAAAAGAGCAAGAAAGAGAAAGAAGAGACTAGAAGAGGTGAGAAATGGAGGGACACAAAGGGAAGCAAGAGAAGAGCAAGGAAGGATGAGAGTAGACCAAATTATAGAAAAAAGGAGAAAGAGAGAAGCAGAAGAGAGGGGGAAAGGATAAAGGAATTAAAATATACCAAACATTATAGAAAAATCGCCAAAGAAGAGTTAGCAAAATTCTTAGAAGGGAGGATGAAGTGGAAGGACAGAAAAATATTAGCAACATTCAGATGTTTTTTTTATTTTATGTGGAAGTGTCTTACAATCAACTCTCTTGAGAATTTTAAGTAAGTTTTTCTGGCGTTCTACTAAGGTGTAATTAAAGGTATAAAATGTGCTTAATTCTGAAGAATATTGTCTTTTTAACCTGCGGATCTGAACCGACGTGTCAAGTAGTTGAGTAACTAGAGAATTTTGCTGCTTGTTAATTCTTATGCTATAACTATTACTGCATTTTCATATTTCAAGATTCAGACGTGGAAACGAGACCAAAGCAAGGGAATACTTGAAAGAAGAGGGAGAAAAAGGATGCAGGCTATGTAAAAGGAAAGAAGAATACCTGAGATACGTAATAGAAGAATGCGAAATAACTGGAGGACCAAGGGACACAGAAAAAATACTAAACGAGACTGGAGAAGGACTAATGGAATTGAAAAGAATAATGGAGAATCGGAGGGCAATACAAGAAGGGGAGGAACGACGATAAGGAAGCACAGCAAGGAGGCAGAAGCCCAAAAGTTGCCATAGTTTTAGAGACAGAATAATCAAGGGAGTGCAATATAACAAAGTGAACAAGAGGGAAGATTGATATATAAGAAAACAGTTTAGACAGATATAGACAAGGAAGAGAGTTTAGATAGAAATAAAGGAGGAGGCAATAATGTGTAAACGCCATAAGGCTGAGAGAATGTAAAAAGCGTGATAGGTAAACGAGATGTAAAACCGAAAACTCGTCCAAAGCCGAATGGCACGGACTAAGTAAAAATAATAATAATAATAATAATACTAAAAAAAAGGCTAATCCAAAGGTTCGTTAAACGCCTCTAACCCCAATACTAACTCGACATACATAGTTCAGATGTTAAATCTTATGTCGATCCCGAAACAAACGAGCAACATCCTCGCAAGGCTACTAATTGTCCTCGTCCTATCGTTATGTGGCCGGTTGATCCGCGGCAACTTGCACTTCTTGTTTCGTTTCGAAGAACCGGTCGCCTGTAATGGCTTTTCTTACGGACGATAACGAAATGTCGCCGCTTGCGAAAGAATATCGAAATATCCTGTCGCGTACGTACGTTAGGCGCGACCACAGAAATTTCGACCACTCTGGACGACCCTAAATCGTGTGAATCGCGGTGGAGTCGTATCGCTGGACCACCGTGGTCGCGTATCGTTTCGATTCTAACGGTGAATCTCCTCTTCTCCTTCTTTTTCACCTCCTCTTCCCCTCTGCCTTCCTCTCTCTTTCTCTCTTTTATTTTATTCTTCCTTTCTCGTTCTGTGTCCGCTTCTATGCTGCATTCTGTAGTCTGCAGCTGTCCTAGGAATCGGCCTATTTCAGAACGTGGCAGGACCAGTTGCTTCATTTTTAGACAGAACGAGCCGAAGGGGACCTGGTGACCGCGCCTCGAAGTCATCTCGCCTATGTGAACGACGTTTTCTAGATTCTACGAGAGTTGAAAAATTCAACGAATAGAAATTTTGCTTGTACGAATTTTCGTTGAGCGGAGGCGCGTTTGGGGGAGATTTTCGAAATTTCTGCGATCGCAATCTCGCGGAACAGGGAGATTGGAATTTTTTGTCGCGCGGAAATTAAAAATTCTCGCTAGGACAACCTGAAACTCGCGAAATTGTAGCTGCGCCGTAAACGTAGAATTAGTTCCTCTGCTGAAAACTATTTTATTCCTCGAGATTTTAATCGGTCGTTAGATGCGACGATATCTGAAAGCAGCCGGAGGAATTTCAAATCTGTGGAATTTTAATCGGACATGGAAATGCGAGATGGGAACTTGAAATTTTCAGAACAGCACTTTTGAAGCTTCTTTTAATCCTTTGGTGAAAATTTATTGCAATAGAATATCGTCGATTAATCTTTTGGAAATAAACGTTTCTGATATTCCATTTGGGAAATCTCAACATCTTCGATATTTCGTATGTTTCCAGCATCCTGGATTTTTTATTCAACTTCTTAGTCGGCTTCCAAACTAACCCAAGTCCTGTTGATTCAATCTCCTTGCTTTGCCTATGTGAACGTTTTATTATTTGAATGAGAAATCGCAGATAGTAAATCAGTAAACTGCATGAACTCCAGTTATATGGACTGTTTGTCTCCCAACGGGTTCACGGTAGAATGGGAGGGTTGGTTGTAATCTAACAGAAGTTTGTGCAAATATTTTACATCCATTAAAGATACTCTGTAACGTATGAGTATTTTTAGTTGGCAATTTAACACTAATTCAACAGTGAAATAATAAGATACAAAATTTAATTTAAAATTCTACGTTTATCGTTTTTATTTCTTTCGTTCGTCTGACTTTATGTAGATTTTTCTATTAACAAAAATTGAGAAACTGATTAATATAAGAATTTACATACAGTTGGATGAACAAAAGGAACAAAAATAAATGTAACTATAACTTAAATGTACCTATCATAATTCATGGATCGTGAAGAATTTAAATAGCTGTAGGATAGAGATGTATAATGTAGTATAAAGAATGAATTTTATTACTGTCTACGGAATATAAAATTTCAATGACTGCAGAGTGCATGCAGCAGTCTATTTTAGAATCCATTACAAGAAGAATCTATTTAACAATTTTTGGAAGCAAGAAAATTGGAGATAAGAATAGAAAATAAAAAGTCTATGTTGAGTGGGATAAAAATCATGTTTATATCGTAATCTATGTAATTTATTCCAATTTCTGGGCTAAAGTTGTTACTATACTGTATACGCTTGTTTTAAGAATCGAAGTCGACCTGATCGTTGTTCCATTTAAATTCTTCCAATAATACGATTCTAATAAAAATGATATTCACAGTTGTATCTTGCGAAAGCACAGAATAAAACAGCAAAGTTTCGTTACAAAATACGATATTTTAAAAGGAAGTGTCCGGTCTGTGTGAAAGTTGCTTGTCCACCATCGTGTGCCAAATATTGTCGAATTATTTTTCGAATTACAGGGATGAACGATCTCTTGATATTTTGCACGATGTTTAATGGTAGAACTACCACACCAGTGAAATTGACCGGTTTTACAATTTTATTTTCAAATTCCTACTTCGTGTTATATTTTTTTGATGTAATGACTTTTGCAACGATAACTAAAAGAATAGTATAATGAATTTTATTTTGTTTTTTATCTATTCAAACTGAAAATAATTTTGTATCAAGGCTACTTATATCAATACCAGTCAAAATGACGGGTACTTGTCAAAGTATGCAGGAGTCCTGCAATCTGTTTATCGAACCCCAATTAACCAGTTCCCTCGTTTTCTACAACTTTCCACACGTTTTCGAAATTTTTACCGCCTATCATTCAATATGACGATATCAGACATCAGGAAAATTCTGGATCGATCGCCAGATGCTAACGCTAGAAATACCACAGCAGTGAAAATGACTGGTTCTACAATTTCATAAATTTGTCAACCCTCGTTTAGGGATCCCATATGGATTAATAATAGCAAAAATGTACCACATAACATGGAATTGCTTCCGTAAGAAAGTGATAAATCAATAAATATACAAATATTCTGTCATTACGTATTTTTTAAAGACCAGACATTTTCACTGGTTTTGGTAGAAATAACTTCGCGTTAACTTTCGGTAGTTCTAGTGTTAATCGCAAGTTCAGCTTTTTAAAAGTAGAATTCCCTATTTCTACGTTTATCAGCGGACAAAACTTGATCGCTGCCTTAACACAACGAACTTTTAAACGTTTTAATGGCACAATTTATTCGTACGATAAGGAAAAGCTACTCGATCTTCTTTCAAAAATTGAAAATATCGGTTCGCCAGCTAACTTTTTATTCTTCATCGAGCTTTTTACGCTGATTGAGAAATTCGAAGAACGTTGGCGCGCCCATCTTTCAGCGCGCTATTATTTTGATAAATGCACGCGTTTTCTACAGCGAGTCACTTAGTCACGTAGAAGCCAGATTTATTCTCGCGTATTTGCGTACGTGTAGTTGTACGTATAACGTAACATTGATTCGTTACTTGGCAGCCATTTTTTGCGTAGAAGAATTATTATAAATGTGTGTGGCATTCAAATCCGCCGGAAGTTAATAGTTACACGAGGCAAGTTAATGGCCTCCGCGTAATACCGCTGTAACAGAAATTAAGTCGGGTTCAAAGGGAACGTAGAAACGTAGTGAACGTGGCAAACTACGATGATGCGCGGTATCAACGCAAAGGCCAAACAATTCGTTTGGGAAAACGTGCTGAAAACAGACGCAAGCTCATGTTTTTTATTCAGGTTTCTTTTGTAAGACGCGTATTAAAATAATAACATTCAACGATTTAAATAATTTCTTTTTATACGATAAATAAATTTTCCAGCTACATCTGATGCTTTTTGTCAGCTTGTTCAAGGTTATTATACTGGGCACATATATAGCATGAAGCTGTTGCCGATGGATTAATTTTTATTTTAGAAAAATCTGAAAGAAATTAATTCTACGTGTAATATAAAAAGGTGTATATATATACTTGTTTGTTGTTAATATAATTGTTTTCTAAACAAATGAAGCTCCTCGACTTGGTGTAAATAGCTAGTAAATGTCATTTAATCCTGCAAACACTATGATAATAAATTATCCATGTTTCCGCGTTTGTTTTTCTTTTTTTTTTTGTTCACTAATGATTTTATTAAACGCTAAACATATAAATAACGATAGAAGAGGAATACGAAACAAATTTTCTAAACAAATAAAACTCCTCGCTAATAAATGTCATTTAATCCTGCAAACACTATAATAATAAATTATACATGTTTTCGCGTTTATTTTTCTTTTTTTCGCTCGCTAATGATTTTATTAAACGCTAAACATATAAATAATGATAAAAGAGGAATACGAAACAAATTTTCTAAACGAATGAAGCTTCTCGACTTGGTGTAACTAGCTAATAAATATCGTTTAATTCTGCAAACACATTTGCATTTTTTTTTGCTCGCTAATGATTTTATTAAACGCTAAACATATAAATAACGATAGAAGAGGAATACGAAACAAATTTTCTAAACAAATGAAACTCCACGCTAATAAATGTCATTTAATCCTGCAAACACTATAATAATAAATTATCTATGTTTCCGCGTTTGTTTTTCTTTTTTTTTTTTGTTCACTAATGATTTTATTAAACGCTAAACATATAAATAACGATAAAAGAGGAATAAGAAACAAATTTTCTAAACAAATAAAACTCCTCGCTAATAAATGTCATTTAATCCTGCAAACACTGTAATAATAAATTCTCCATGTTTTCGCGTTTATTTTTCTTTTTTTCGCTCGCTAATGATTTTATTAAACGCTAAA
Organism: Bombus soroeensis; assembly: GCA_014737365.1. Lineage (NCBI taxonomy): Eukaryota > Metazoa > Arthropoda > Insecta > Hymenoptera > Apidae > Bombus > Bombus soroeensis. The sequence continues at coordinate 192,300 of JACXIL010000191.1, forward strand.
CATATAAATAACGATAAAAGAGGAATACGAAACAAATTTTCTAAACGAATGAAGCTTCTCGACTTGGTGTAACCAGCTAATAAATATCATTTAATTCTGCAAATACATTTGCATTTTTTTTTTGCTCGCTAATGATTTTATTAAACGCTAAACATATAAATAACAATAAAAGAGGAATACGAAACAAATTTTCTAAACAAATAAAACTGCACGCTAATAAACGTCATTTAATCCTGCAAACACTATAATAATAAATTATCTATGTTTCCGCGTTTATTTTTCTTTTTTCTTTTTGCTCGCTAATGATTTTATTAAACGCTAATCATATAAATAACTAAATAGATGAGGACCAAAGAGGAATACGAAACAGGCATCGTAATCGCCATAAGATAAATTTAAAAAGTTATGGTACAAGAGTTAATATCCTTAATTAGGGAAATTTTGCTTGCGAATAACCGTCATAAATGATTAAAGCTTTTTTGATTACCGGTAATCGTTATCGATGACGGGAATTTTATTTTGCTTACGAATAACCATTATCGATGACGGGAATTTGATTTCGGTTACCAGTAACCAATATAAATGACCGAAATCTTTTTTGCTTACCGCAGTAACGATGACTGGAATTTTATTTTGTTCACCGATAACCATTATCGATGGCGAAAATTTTTTCTCGTTCTACAGTCGACTCTTGTCGATTGTTATTAACATTACTGATGGTTAGTATACGTATTCGTTGACAACATGAAATTACAAAACTTATATATTTTATTAAACTGAACAACGATATGAAAATACGTAAAACAACGAATTAAGATAAATAAAACAAAGAAGAAGACGTTGCACTACAATAGTTTTATTTCTCGTTAATATTCCACTAACAATGTCTCTTACTCTATTTTTTCTTTCCTATATCTTCATGTCTTTTTTTTCAAAATACACAAGTTTTGTAATTAATCTTTTCTACCTTGTCAACGAACACGTTCTAACTAACGTTAACGACGATCGACAATAGCCAAATGTAACCCGTAAAAATCTTTGTCAAATCAACGTTGGTTAGCGATAGCCAAAAAAATGTTGCTCATCGATAATGATTATTGTTAAGCAAAATAAAAATTCGCCCAATAGACAATGGTTACTGGTAACCGAGACAAATTCCAGTTATCTGTAGCGGTGACTGTCATTGATAAAATAGTCGCTGGTAGTGGAAAAACATCGCAATCGTTCGTAACACAATTAGTGGAAATCGGAGCAATTAGAAATGAACATTTCTTAATCGCCCTGCTTGGCTTATCGACGAATCGAAAGTTCATTTTTGCTGAGTCGTTTGCTTGCAAAGAAACGCGTGAGACAACCGTCATTTTGCATCTGAGATACAAAGTCTGTGAAATGGTTCGCTACAACAGAACAATTTCGTCCGTGTGCTTACGTAAAAATTTCGCAACGCGCAATTATAATGTGAGAAGATGGCAGACAGGAGATAAACCCGTAGACAGACAGACTCACGCGCAAACACAAAAACACACACTCTCCTATCCTTTTATTCTCCGTGCAAGAGGATTAAGTGTCGCTGCGATCCTGTTGGAAGCCCGGATCGTCAACCACGTCCCATTTCCTGCGGAAGGATTAGGTTCGAAAAATCGGGAATTCGATGAGCCGCGTGGGGTGGATTTCGATTACGAGACAAGGCGAACTGCAAATCTCGCGATGCCACCGGCTCCTAATCGCCGGTCTTCTTATTCCGCCGTGGCGATCCAACGCTACACTGCTGACTCTGGAGATGCGAGACGAAGAAGAATTTATACAGCGACGTGGTCGTATTATCCGAGGGCTGCGGATTCAATCCGCCGCCGATTGCCTAACTCTACGTCCTGGATTGCCAATTTGTGAGTGGCGAAGCCCAGCGAAGGGCTGGGAAAGTGTTTTCCCGGTGACTATAATGGTACTTCATGGCAATGTCAGAGTTTTCCATGAAATAAATTGTCCGCGTAAGATACCACGGCGAACGTGGAAAAGGCAAATAGCAGGAGCCTCGATTTTTGTATTTTTGTAAAAGAAATTTTCCGCTGCATCGAAATTATTCGATGAATTGTACAAAGTGTCAAACTTGGGCACTGCGCCACGAGGAAACGTAAAGTAACGTGAAAATTGTTAAGGTACTTCTTTATGTGCAATTTCTTATTCGATATTTGAAAACTGAAGAAAAACACGTTGCTTTTTTCCTTTTTATTCGATTTGCGATACTTAATTATCGCTTTGTAACAGCTTGTGTAACATAATTTTGTTCGTAAGTTCGTTTAATCGTGGACAACTGTGCAACGGGAAATGGGAAAATGGTAGACAATTTTTATTTAATTTTGAGAAGCACGTATAGTATACATATATAGGATGGAAATAATTTTCTGGAAATTTGAAATCGTTTATAATATTAAATCTGTGTTGTTGCATTAATATTCGACGTATCTACGTTTAAAATCCCTAGAAACTATTCTTTCATCTTAATTAACAACAAAAATATAAATATAATTAATTAAACCGTGAAAGTGATTTTTGTTTAATCCAGGCGTGGTAAGGTATATTAATAATACAAGAAGGAATGTGGAGGGGGAACTTGAACTTCGTAATAAAATTATCCAAGGTAGAATCAAGCATAAATTACCTGGAATAAAGGTTTGATTTAATTTTTCCAAGCCTTTGCATCGTGTTTTCGCTCCTTGTTTTGCGCCAATATTTCTGTCTTTTGACATTAGCATTTAAACACATTCGCGTGTAAAATAGCTACAAACTGTTCTTCCATCTTAACTGACTACAAAAATATCACAAAACCGTAACCAACGTGATTTTTTAAATCCAAATACCATACTTGTACTAATAATAACAAGCAATATGAAGAATTCCAACTTTATAACGATATTATCCAAGCTAAAATCAAGCATAAATTACCTAAAAATAAAGCTGCGATTTCATTTCTCCGAGCTGCTTCTACCAGCCTTGTGCATCGTGTTCTCGATCGTTATTTTGCACGTGTACTAAGTTTTCATTGGCTCTGATCGCCTGCCAGATAATCCGTGTCAATTATCAAGTTGTGTGCGAGACTAAGAATAGATACGCCATAATAATAAGAATTGTTTAGATGCATTAAAGGAACTTCCAGTTGATGATGCACTAACCCCTTAATCTACATCTACGGGCATAGCCCGTAGTACGATGATCGGGCCAAAAGTGAATATTACGGGCATAGCTCGTCGTAGATCGGGTCAAAAGTGAATATTACGGGCATAGCTCATAGTAAATCGGGCCAAAAGTGAATGTTACGGACATAGCCCGTAGTAGATCGGGTCGAAAGTGAATATTACGAGCATAGCCCGTAGTAGATCGGGTCAAAAGTGAATATTACGAGCATAGCCCGTAGTGGATCGGGCCGAAAGTGAATGTTACGGACATAGCCCGTAGTAGATCGGGTCGAAAGTGAATATTACGAGCATAGCCCGTAGTAGATCGGGCCAAAAGTGAATATTACGAGCATAGCCCGTAGTAGATCGGGCCAAAAGTGAATATTACGGACATAGCCCGTAGTAGATCGGGTCGAAAGTGAATATTACGAACATAGCCCGTAGTAGGTCGGGCCAAAAGTGAATATTACGGACGTAGCCCGTAGTAGATCGGGTCGAAAGTGAATATTACGAGCATAGCCCGTAGTAGGTCGGGCCAAAAGTGAATATTACGGACGTAGCCCGTAGTAGATCGGGTCGAAAGTGAATATTACGAGCATAGCCCGTAGTAGATTGGGCCAAAAGTGAATATTACGGACGTAGCCCGTAGTACGATGATCGGGCCAAAAGTGAATATTACGGGCATAGCCGATAGTACGACGATCGGGACAAATATAAATATTAGCGGCAGCGCCCTGCTAAAGTTATAAATATTTCTGGAATATTTGACAAGTAATTACAACCGGATGCGATAATTGTGGTAGATGCAAGTACTACAAAAATTTTATTTATACAAAAATCAGTAATGCAAAATTAATAATCTGCTATGGTGTGATACAATTCGGAACATTCTGGTAGATGTAAGGGAACTTTGGCCCGATCATCGTACTACACAAGTCGTACGAATGACTCGAAGGCTGCGCGAGCTTCTTGTTTACGTCTTCCGCCCAAAATTCTCGAACGTAAATCGTAAGTTAAGGGGTTAAATGTACTCACACAGTTTCTGGAATCTAATTTAGTGCACGTATCAAATAAATCTGCATACCTTTGTGGTGTAATAAAAACCTACAGACAGAAAAGTCGAAGTGGACAGGGTACTGGTACCAGCACTGCTCCTAAAGCACCGGATGATGACAAAATAAAAATGATTCTTGAACGAACTGGGTACCTTTTGGATGTAACAGGACAATGGAAATATGGAGGTCCTCCGAATTGGGAGGTCCCACACCAGGTACTGGCTGTGAGATATTTTGAGGAAAAATTCCAAAGGATATCTACAAAGATGAGTTAATTCCTTTGTTTGAAAATGTGGAAAAATTTGGGATTTAAGATTGATGATGGATCCGATGGCAGGTTGCAATAGAGAATGTGCGTTTATCACTTTTATTAACCGAGAGGCTGCGCAGCAAGCTGTTAAAAAGCTATGGGGAGATAAAAATGGAAGAGAAACAGTCTAAGGAGGAAATGAAATATGTAGAGAGGACAAAAGATTTTTCAAAATTGATTCAGTACGGACTGGATGAAAAAGTAGCTGGGAAATTGGATGAAATGTATAAAACAGGAAAATTAGCTCGTGTGGATTTGGATGAAAGAGCATTAGATGCGTTAAGGGGGTGTCCTGAATTAGAATGTTCTAAAACAGCGTCTTTTTGTGATTTTTTTTAGAAGGGAAAGAAAGAAATGAAGTTATTGAATTTTGAGCTATGGTTTTATATATATTTAACGAATACAAACAAATTTTGTTTAAATTAAAAAAAGAAATTATAAGAGATTTCTAAGGCTATTTCATGGGCTGCATTTTTCAATCGGTGTGCAAGATCCACCTCGTAATTCTTGACTGAAATAAAAAACTAAAGGAGGATTAAAAAAAAAGAAGAAATGTACATACAATGTTTCGTAAAAAGAAGAAATATACATTAAGCTGATATAACAATTATTTAAATAAACTTTTTGACGAACTTTTTTAGTTCATCCAGAAGAAAAATATATAATAATTTAATCTTTTTTCGGTTTCTTGTTTCGGTCAAGAATTACGAGGTGGACCTTTCACACCGATTGAAAACTGCAGGCCATGAAATAGCCTTAGAAATCTCTTATAATTTCTTTTTTTAATTTAAACCAAATTTCTTTGTATTCGTCAAATATATATAAAACCATACCTCAAAATTCAATAACCTCAATTCTTTCTTTCCCTTCTAAAAAAAATCACAAAAATACGCTGTTTTAGAAATGCTAATTCAGGACACCCCCTTAAAGGAATTTCCAGTTGATGGTGCATTAAATGTACTCACATAGTTTCTTCAATCTAATTTAGAGCACGTATCAAATAAGAGTTGTATATACATCGCATGATATCGTGACTGACGTTAAAAAAAAAAAAATGAAAAATGTTGAAAAATATCGTTCCGTATCACGTTTCCAGATAAGGGAATCAACTTTCTCGTTAATTTCTCCTGTTCCTACCCCTTTCTTACTTTCCCTGTTCCTCGTCGTTCTTCCTTCTTCGTTTTTCTCCCCTTCGTTCTGCTTCGTCCTACGCGAGTTTATGATGTAACCGTCGTAGCTAACGGAATAAACATAAGTCGAGCGACGAACGTAGTTTGCCCACAGCGTGGCTCATTATACACACGGTCGCGTGAGTGATTTGTAACTGGACGTCGCGAGCCGGTTAATCGATAACTATATGTTTCGTTTGCATTTCGAAGCCTGGCTACACGGTGGTTGAAATATACGCGTCATACCAACCAATAGCCTGAAGAGAATCAAGAGAAATCTAGACACACCCTGTATAACTTAACTCCTAATTGATATCTTTGAGTTTTGAGTTATCGAGGCGACCGTAACAATTTGCATCGTAGTATTTTATCTTAATTCACGTATTTGGAAAAATTGAGGAAAATAAAGTAAATATATTTTGTGTATCGTGTGTGCATCGTATATGTATGTATAGTATTGTAATTTATATATAAAAGTTATGTTTTCATTATTTTGTCTCTGCTGTAGATTAGACAGGTAAATAGTTGTACTTCAACTTGTTTGAAATAGCGATAAATTGCGGTAACTTTGACAACATGTAGCGATATTGCACTTCATTTGTTAGTAGAAATATCCATGGGTATTATTAATAATAAATAGTCTTCCCAACTTTCGTATCCTTCCAGCCTCTTCCATTCTCTCTTCTTGTCTCTTTGCTTCTCTACATTAATTTGTGTATTTTATATTATATATGACAGATACGAGTAATTGATTATAAAATGTAGAACATTAGGTAGACAATTAAATATTCGACGATTGGAATTAAACTAACAAACAAATTTGGGACTGAAAATACAGTTACAATCAAATCACTCAATTCAAATTATTGTAGCTTCCTACAATCATCTACTGATACAGATGGATGTTTCAAATTATGGCTAGTGAAAATTGTAAATATCCTCCTTTCCTAGTAGAATTCTACAAAATGTGAGGGAAATAAGAAAGTTTCCTATGATCTACCGATGCAGATGGATGTTTCAAGCTATGGCTAGTGAAGATTGTAAATATACTCCTTCCCTAGTAGAATTCTACAAAATATAAGGAAAATAAGAATGTCTCTTTTAGGAAGATACTGACAAGACAAAAGTAGAATCGAATTAGAATGAAACTAAACTGAATTGAAACTTTGGAAGACACTTTAAAATTAAATAACACAATTGGAATTATCAAGCCTCCTATGATCTACCCATGCAGATGGACGTTTCAAGCTGTGGCTAGTGAAAATTGTAAATATCCTCCTTCCCTAGTAGAATTCTACAAAATGTGAGGGAAATAAGAAAGTTTCCTATGATCTACCGATGCAGATGGACGTTTCAAGCTATGGCTAGTGAAAATTGTAAATATCTTCCTTTTCTAGTGGAGTTCTACAAAATGCAAGCAAAATAAGAATGTCTCTTCCAGGAAGATACTGATAAGACAAAAGTAGAATCGAATTAGAATGAAACTAAACTGAATTGAAACTTTGGAAGACACTTTAAAATTAAATAACACAATTGGAGTTATCAAGTCTCCTATGATCTACCAATGCAGATGGACGTTTCAAGCTGTGGCTAGTGAAAATTGTAAATATCCTCCTTTCCAAGTAGAATTCTACAAAATGTAAAGGAAATAAGAAAGTTTCCTATGATCTACCGATGCAGATGGACGTTTCAAGCTATGGCTAGTGAAAATTGTAAATATCTTCCTTTTCTAGTGGAGTTCTACAAAATGCAAGCAAAATAAGNAAAGTCTCTTTCAGGAAGATACTGACAAGACAAAAGTAGAATCGAATTACAATGAATCTAAACAAAATTGAAACTTTGGAAGACACTTTGAAATTAAATAACACAATTGGAATTATCAAGTCTCCTATGATCTACCGATGCAGATGGACATTTCAAGCTATGGCTAGCGAAGCTCGTAAATATCCTCCCTTCCTAGTGAAGTTGTACAAAATGTAAGGAAGATGAGGATGATTGTATCATAACTGGAAACATATTCAACGTGAACGACTCGGAAGACCGGAACGTCTCGTGCGGGGATTAATTAGCGGAAAAGTCAGCCTCGTAGAACAGCGTATCGTTAGCTGGAGGAGTGTCCACGCGCGTGTGAGGAAGGTTTCTATCAAAATCGGACAAGAGAATCGTGAAATCTGAACTTACCTTAATTCCGCTGTAATTACCAATGTAATCATTTAACGTCCGGTTAAGAACGTAGCAGAAGTCGGCGTCGTTGGTCGGTAAACATCTTTTCCCTTATTCCTTTCCTCGTTATCGTATTAATCACCGGTGTTGACGCGATTTCTGCTGCTCGCTTTTCTCCCCCTCTGCTACCCCTTCTCTGCCCCTTCGTCTCTTACCGCGGGTTTTCGCGCGATCCGCTGCAAAATACACGCGGCTCGGTCCTTGAACTTTTCCTCCTCCGCAATTAAGTAGTCGCCACGGCAAGTTAATTATACCACTTTACACGGAGCATGAAGTTTTCTTCGTTGAAACGCGGCATTAAAAGGGCCGAAGAGAGACAGCGACGCCGCTCTGGGCAACGTTGAAGAGCGAAAGAAGCCGCGGTTCGACGAGATCAACCAGGACAGAGATAGATAAATAGACAGATAGAGAGAGAGAGCAGAATGAACGATAGACAAAACGAGAGAAGAGGCAGGAAAAACGGAGAAGAAACGGTAGATAGGAAGGTTAAGAAGCGACTCGTGTAAGTAGCCGCGCTTGGGTAAACGGATCGACGATCGTTGGAAAAGTTTTTCCGCTCGAGTTTCACTGCCCTCGCACGAGATCGCTGTGTCTGTAATTTCCTTGCGGCAAGGAAATGCAGTCAACAGGTGATTCCTAAGGAGACGTCTGGTATTTAAAGTGGCAACGGGGGTCATCTTTGTCCGTGACGTCGGTAAACGGAACGATCGGCTGGAAAGAAGAGGATTCTCCTCTTTTTCTTTCTCCGTCTCTCGCAACCCTCTTCGTCAACGACGTTTCCTCTTCGACGATGTATGGTGACGTTAATGGAGGGTCGCTGGGAGAGTGGAACAACGTGAAATCATCGAATGCGTGGTGAAAGTGTCGTAGACATTCCTGCGGTGGAAACGTATTTCGTGTTTTTCATTCTTTTTCAGTCGCCGTGATTTTTTCGTGCGAGAAGCTTGTTGCTTTTTTGGATGTATCGTAAAATATTTGTTATGGCAGCAGGAATGTTTAGAATGATTTTTTATCTGCGACGTACGAGGCATATTTTGGCTGAATGGTGTTTGGTTGAGCACGTTCGATTTGCTACATTAGCGGCATTTATTGAATTAATTATTTATTGAAAACGAAGGTCGAGGTAAAAACGTAGCAATGAGAACGTGAAATGTTTGTACGCGTATTGGCTATGGTCAATGTGTCATTCTTATTGGAAAATGTATCGATTAGATGTAAAAATATCTACTGTTCGCAACTTTGCTCACATATACTAGACGCTTGTAAATGTATTCGCATTTATGAAACTATCGTAAATTTATTCATATTTATTGGTCGATTACTATGTGCATACATCGAATAAGCTCATTTACTAATATGTACAATTACTGAATTAATACGCGTATTTAGTGTAACAAAGACGCTTTACCGTAGCGTCCGCATGCGCTTCTCGTTCATTTTTATCTCCCATTCTCCTCCTTTTCCGACTAATTTTAAACATTTCTTTCTTTCTGCTTTGTTGATTCTCCTACAAATATCCAGAAATATACAGATTTCTGTATATCAATTTAACGTAAAGTTACCAATGATATAGTTTCTTTGCTACTGTAGAGGAAGAACATAACAAATCATAGGTTTTCCACTTCACTTTATGCACTTTATGGTCGTTTTGCAGCTCGCCAGATCGTCACTCAATCCCAGGCTATTAAAAATTATTCTTTTATTCGAATTTCCAGAAATATTCCTTGTTACAATATCAAAACGTTATTTGTTCTAGTTGTTCCATTACTATTGTTGAGGTTAGGTTGACTGATAGAAGAACAAGTGTATGAATTTGTAATAGAAAAATATGTTGAAGTAAATAAAGGTTTGAGTTTATGCTGATCCAGATCCTTACTCTCATAGTGTTACAGGACAATGGCATGCAATACAATATATTTATAGCAAAAGAACATTACCAAAAAGAACAAGTGTATCAATTTGTAATAGACAAATATATTGAAATCAATAAAGGTATGAGTTTGTGCTGATCCAGATCCTTGTTCTCATAGTGTTACAAGACAATGGCATGCAAGACAATATATTTATAGCAAAAGAACATTACCAAAAAGAACAAGTGTATGAATTTGTAATAGACAAATATGTTGAAATAAATAAAGGTATGAGTTTGTGCTGATCCAGATCCTTACTCTCATAGTGTTACAAGACAATGGCATGCAATACAATATATTTATAGCAAATGAACATTATCAAAAAGAACAAGTATATGAATTTGTAATAGACAAATATGTTGAAATAAATAAAGGTATGAGTTTATGCTGATTCAGATCCTTGTTCTCATAGTGTTACAAGACAATGGCATGCAATACAATATACTTATAGCAACATTATCAAAAAGAACAAGTGTATGAATTTGTAATAGACAAATATATTGAAATAAATAAAGGTATGAGTTTATGCTGATCCAGATCCTTATTCTCATAGTGTTACAAGACAATGGCATGCAAGACAATATATTTATAGCAAAAGAACAAGTGTATGAATTTGTAATAAACAAATATGTTGAAATAAATAAAGGTATGAGTTTATGCTGATTCAGATCCTTGTTCTCATAGTGTTACAAGACAATGGCATGCAATACAATATACTTATAGCAACATTATCAAAAAGAACAAGTGTATGAATTTGTAATAGACAAATATGTTGAAATAAATAAAGGTATGAGTTTATGCTGATTCAGATCCTTGTTCTCATAGTGTTACAAGACAATGGCATGCAATACAATATACTTATAGCAAAAGGACATTATCAAAAAGGCTAACCTTATGGCCTTAGCCAGAGGCTACAAGGATCATAAATAGAAAGCTGTTTATTAGTTTCTTTGTTCCCAGACCTTGCAACCTAAAACATAATATAATTCAAGAGTACAATAATATGGACCTTTCTTTATTTAGAATATTTCTGCATAACAGCGGTGTCCATGCATAAATAAAGATGTAGAGTTTTTCTTGAAATAGTTACTTCAACAACCATAAAACCTATCAGGCTCTTCCACCTGGCCATTCTATTTTTAGTGAAGCGACCGGACCAGGCAAGCAGCGTTAAAATTTAGCAGATGGTCGATCGCTTGATTTTGAGGCTAAACGTGTATTTTCCATCCTCTTCGTATCTCCAAAAATATTGCTCACCATAGTACGGAAACTTTATTCGTCCAAACTATGTTTCGTCAGCTACGTCTCGTTTCTACTTGCAGGATTTTAACAGGTTCGAATTAAAAAAGTCAAGAAAAACGTATGCGGGCGACATGCTGTCTTGCGTGACCTTCGCGTCACAATGTTCAATACCGCGCGAACAATAGGGTAATCGTATTATACAAGTTTTAACGCGCCAAATGCTCGTCCCACTTGGCAGAATCTGTTTTCGTCGTAGGTTGGAAGGCGACGCGAACTCGGTTCGCAGCGTGCGTCACCGAAAGCTTCATCCTTGGCCGTCACATTCGAACTGCCGCTGTTGCAGGACGGTCCAATGACGTTGTAGCGCCACGCGGAACCGTCCAATGGCAGCTGGTCTGCGCCGGAAGTTCATTGCTCCTCTCCCTTGTTACACAGGCGGGGCATCCCCCGAAAACGTAGGATCGATTCCCGCGCAAAAAGCCGACCAATCGCGAGGCGGCCGCTCTTGAAACTGCGGGCTAACAATCCGAACTGCACTTTTGCCCCGTTCCTGACCGTTTGGTTGGCTGCCCGTCGACGTGTTTTCCTGGACGACGCACCGAAACGCCGACATTAACATTAATTAGGAGGAGCAGCGACGCTGCTGTGCGAGCTGACTAATGGCAACGAATCCTCCTCGGCGAATTACAACGTTCGATTTCGTGGGTCTTCTTCTTCTTCTTGGCAAAGCTCGCGTGATTTTATCGTCAAAGGAGACGAGAATTCGAAGATTTTAGCGGCCACGATCGCAAGACGGTTGGCGGCGTGCGAGTTGTCTGATAATTGTTCAGACACGTTGCATATTGATCTTCGTAATTCGTCAAATTTTCCTGTGTCTACAGCGCGGAGCATAGCTCGTTAACTTTAATCAATGATTAATGGACTGGCCGCTGCTTCTCGATGCCCACCAACGAACATCGCATTGATCATCGACTCGCTGCAGTTCCCGCGCCGAACACCTGTCACGCTTTCGACGAGCTTGTTTCTTCGCCGCGCCGATTCCGACGATAAAAGCGGCAGCGGTCGGTCGACGCGTCTGAAAACGCGCTCCGCCGTTTTTCCTTCCTTTTTCCATTCTTTATAATTCGCCACGTAACACGGTGACGCAGCCACGCTTTTACGCTCCCTCGTAAGTGTTGCTAGCGTACGGAGCATCGTAGCAAAAGCTCACCCACGCTAATTACGAGCTGCTTCTACGACGTAACGAAAGCTCTGCTTTTGCGTAGTCACCGACTGCTCACGGTTTTCCTTCGCCCGATTGCTCGATATCGGTGCTTCGATATTGCTGGGTAGCAGTGTTTAATCGTTTACCGGAAAAATCGTAAACACGTAATCGTCGAGACGAAGAAAAGCCTGCGACCGTACAAACAGCGATCAAGTTCGCGCCACGTTTTTGGCTCGATCTTATCTTCGAGAGAGCAAGACGCGGGAAAATCGTTATTTTCCTGTGCGACTATCTTCTTAGAAGATCGAGGACCTCTTCTCGCTTACTGAAACAAGGAGAAGATTGAAATACGAAGACTGGAGGATCGTGGGAGGATTAAGATCGCCGCTGTGGCTTCTGAAACGCGGCAGAAAAATCAGAACAGCGGTTGCCCCTTCATCGATCGTCTGTTCGGCGTCGTTCGATTTACGTTCGCCTCGGTTGCGTGAAAAACACCTGGCCATCTACTGGATCAAGAAAATATATAAATTCGTAGGATGGTTCTTTGGAAATAAATATTTGTCGCGATCCATCTGTCCGCGAGGTGTTGTCGATAAGGTTTCCTGCGGCCAATTAGATTCGAACGTATTTACTGGCGGGAGATTGGCGTTAACGTTTGACTGAAGGGTAGGAAAAGCAAGTGTTATTCACTTTTAGCGGTCATTCGACATTAGCGCACGATAAACAAAATGGCCGACCCCTTTTCAGACCCCCTCGCCCGGTGGCGATCGATGAAAATGGTTGCCTAGCTGCGGCCAGAATTTTGCTGCGCGATATTCCGTCCAATATTTCGACCTGCATTCTCTCCCCTCGTTCCTCTCGCCCCCTCTTTTTCTATTTTTCCCCAGCTATGATTTAATTACATCGATTCGTAACCGCCGTTGCTCGTCCTTTGTGTTAAACTATCGTCTACTTAAAAGCCAAATTGAATTTCAGCAGCGATTCTTGCTTGCCAATATCTCCGCGCCGATATTTTTCTCGCTGACGTTCCGCTGGAAATTCCAATTTTTCGAATTTCTCCGCTATCGATCGCGCTAATTAATTACAGGGCGGAGGAAATTCGATGGCAGACGAGAACGTTACGCAACGAGAACGTGTCGAAAAGCGTGCGCCGTATCGCCACATTTTATTTTCCAACGCGAATTACGCCGTCTGTGGAGAACAGTCGCACGCGATTGGCGTGGAATTTTCTTCCTCGCAGACTGAGTTTATTCCTCGAAAGAATCCGCTAACAATCCGGAGGGACACGCCGGTACACAGAATGATTACTCGTGATCAGGCGTGGCCGAACAGGATAGCGAAAGTCATTAATCGCGGATTGAAATATATGGCGAATCGCCTCTAAATCGAATGGAAATATTAATCTGTGCGGCGGCGGCCGCGCGTAATTATTCCTGCGGTCGAATTCAACTTCGTAATAATGCTGCAATTTCGGCGCCGACGTGGCACGTTTGAAGTTTCGAGCGGCGGCGGCCCCCGCTGCGCGCACGCGCCCGCGTTACTCGCCCAAACAGCTCGTGTCTGTCCTATGGCCGATCGCCAGCCGCTCGGTCAGCAACGCTACTTCTGCTTTTCCCCTGCGGTGTATTTCGCGTCGCGTGCACGCCAGCTTTCGCCGTGAAAAAGTTATGTCCCTCGGCGTAACCGCTAACCCACAAAATTTATCTGGACGTAATGTCCTCTCCTACGCGCGTCGTATCCGCGAAACCCTAATAATTCAATCGAAACGGCCGATGGGTTAATAAACAAATACGATCGATCGATCTGGCGGCTGCTCACACCTTCGTCGTACTTGCACGTTGCTGTAGCTACGTGTTAGAAGCTCGCAGGCAGCAACGACGCTACAGAATATCGCGCGTGACAGGGTAAGATGGGGTTGATATTTGAGCTGGTCCGAGTCGAGCCAAGTAACTCGCCGAATTCCTTTATGAATCATCTTTCAGCGATCCACGTTTAGATTGTTATTATTACAATGAATTACGCGAGACCAGATTGTAAGTAATATTTAGATATCTTTATGGACCAAATGAGCGGTCTCAGAATTTAGTTTAGAATTCTACGTTCATCGTTATTGCTTTTCTTCCTCTAACTTTTTGTAAATTCTTACGTTATTCGATTGATCAGTTTGTCAATGTTACAGCAAGTCGATGGACGTACAATCTTCGATTAAATTTTGGAACCTGGTCAAGGTTAGTGTTAATTGGATTACAATGTCCCGCTTTGGTGTATGTACGACGCGTAATGCTCGGTACAGTGGAACAAAATAATTGTGAGCAGCGCGTAATGAAATGTGTATATCGTTTACATCGACAGTTTAACCGGCATTTTTTACGGGGACATAGTTTATCGTTGTGAAAGAAGTTTGCTCGATGTTAATATTCTCAGTGTCAATTTAGTCATGTTAATTTAGTGGCGCGTGTGTACACTTTCGTTCACAAGTATCCGCTCACTTACGTATTCGCGGCTTTCGCATAATTAATTCGCTTCAGTCTCTTTCGTGAATTTATTACCTTGTCCCACGATCCTCCTGTTAGTTTTGGACGATATCCATATTTTTATATCCGCATGTCGTAACGTATTACTGAAAAATGACGTCGATGAAGAATCATCGTAAAGATAGTTGAGAGAAAATGTATACGTAGCAGTGATATGCGAAGCTATGGAGACGATGAGCACGATTTTGTTCCCCGTCAGTTTTCTTTCACGCTGCGATCTATTTAATACGTTTATTTCTTCTAATGTTCGGTATTTCTATACCTTTGAGCGGCTATCAAACATTGCAGGACGTTCGTATGAGTTTAGCGTACATTTTCGCTTACGAATTTTCGTGATTATTTTATAGACGTTTATATATTTTGTAAGAAATATTGCTCCATGTTGCTCAAAAATAACGTCGTAACAGCGGAATAGATCGATGAAAGAAACTGAGGTGTGGTGATTATACGAAATTCGCGAATACGCATCTTACCTTCTTTCTTGAACTCAATTTCTATTTTCCTTCCATCAGTTTCTACGTGTTACGTCTTCTCGTTGACTCAAATAACCAACCGTGGAATTGTTCGAATCATTCCCTCGTGTTTGATACTTCTTCTTCTTGCACCTGTTTGTTGCGATACTTTCTTCTGTCGCACCTAAAGTATATAATATTTTCTCGTTCTTTCTCTTTGTTATATTCAAAGATCAACGACGCCTCATAATACACAAGTTGAATCATTCCACATAAAGTGCTTCTCGTTGACTCAAATGAGCCTACCGTATCATTCGACCGATTCCCACTGATGATAATATTTTCTCGTTCTTTCTCTTTGTTATATTCAAAGAGCAAAGGTGTCTCATAATACATAAGAATCATTCCACATAAAGTACTTCTTGTTGACTCAAATGAGCCTACCGTAGGATCATTCGACCGATTCCCACTGATGATAATATTTTCTCGTTCTTTCTCTTTGTTATATTCAAAGAGCAAAGGTGTCTCATAATACACAAGAATCATTCCACATAAAGTGCTTCTCGTTGACTCAAATGAGCCTACCGTAGGATCATTCGACCGATTCCCACTGATGATAATATTTTCTCGTTCTTTCTCTTTGTTATATTCAAAGAGCAAAGGTGTCTCATAATACACAAGAATCATTCCACATAAAGTGCTTCTCGTTGACTCAAATGAGCCTACCGTATCATTCGACCGATTCCCACTGATGATAATATTTTCTCGTTCTTTCTCTTTGTTGTATTAAAAGAGCAAAGGTCTCATAATACACAAGAATCATTCCACATAAAGTGCTTCTTGTTGACTCAAATGAGCCTACCGTATCATTCGACCGATTCCCACTGATGATAATATTTTCTCGTTCTTTCTCTTTGTTATATTCAAACAGCAAAGGTGTCTCATAATACATAAGAATCATTCCACATAAAGTGCTTCTCGTTGACTCAAATGAGCCTACCGTAGGATCATTCGACCGATTCCCACTGATGATAATATTTTCTCGTTCTTTCTCTTTGTTATATNTCAAAGAGCAAAGGTGTCTCATAATACATAAGAATCATTCCACATAAAGTACTTCTCGTTGACTCAAATGAGCCTACCGTATCATTCGACCGATTCCCACTAATGATAATATTTTCTCGTTCTTTCTCTTTGTTATATTCAAACAGCAAAGGTGTCTCATAATACATAAGAATCATTCCACATAAAGTGCTTCTCGTTGACTCAAATGAGCCTACCGTAGGATCATTCGACCGATTCCCACTGATGATAATATTTTCTCGTTCTTTCTCTTTGTTGTATTCAAAGAGCAAAGGTCTCATAATACACAAAAATCATTCCACATAAAGTGCTTCTTGTTGACTCAAATGAGCCTACCGTAGGATCATTCGACCGATTCCCACTGATGTTTGTTATTTCTCTTAGCGCTTTCCTTCTTTGGGGCTAGCTGTCCTGATACTTTTTTCTGTTGGGTCTAAAGTGCACGATATTTCGTCGTGCCTGGTCTTTGCTACGTTAAAAAGCAATGGTATTCCATAATACAGGAATGAGGGTCGAATAACCGTAGCATAAAGTTACTCGAATCATTCCCTCGTGTTTGTTATTTTTTCTTGTCAGAGCAATTTGTCGCGAAACATCGTGCCGTTGTACTCGAAGCGAACGACGTTTGCTCGTTCTTTCTCTTCGTTACACGGAACAACGACGTGGTCTCATAACACGCAAGCAAGATTATTCCACGCAAAGCGTTCCTCGCTCAAATAACTTACCTTACCGTACCGTTCTAGTTTTGAGTTTTGAGATAGGTTGGTCCTGCAGTAGCGCGGACTCGCAGGCGCAAAGCTTTAATTGCCGGTATATCTTTGGAAAGCTTCACGGTGGAGATTCTGGCCTGGCTGGTTATATATATAGTGGCCCGGCAGAGAGAACGGGGCGAGCGCTGTTCAAACTAAAGATACCGAGTTGCTATTTGAGTAAATTTCCGGGTCAACTTCATCTTGGATTGTTTTCCATCGCGATGGATATTTCAGCCGCGTATAATTTCGAACGTGTGCCACCCCGTCCCCTCGTCTTTCCTCCCTTTCGTCGGCTGCCGTAGAATCGCGACTGATTGCGGTCTTCGCGATCCTTGCTCGCGATTCTGCACTCGCTGCGCGGAAACACAGCAGATCCTGCCGGGTCGCGGTTGTTTGTTTGTTTACGATTCAAGAAGCATAATGAACCCCGGTCGTCTTCCATCGCCTATCTCCGGCTCTTCTTTAACAGCCCTACGTTTCCCTATCTCTCTTCCTTATCTCTCTTTATTTTTCGAAAGTACCGACTAGGTGAGCGAGCAGAAACAGTAGCAGAGAGAGCGCGTGTCACTGTGTGCGTCTATGTACCTATGTGTCCATGTACGTGCGCGTGTGTATGAGCGAATGTAAGACAGACAGAGGGAGAGCGAATGGAAAGCACGAGGGCGAGCGAGAGAAAGGAGGAGGAGAGGGAGGAGAGAGGAGAACTCCACTTCATCGACCGTTGAGTTCCAAGAGGGCGAGGGGTGGTGACGAGAGAGCAGGGCTTGTGTAAGTGTGTCTCTTTACGTGTACGCTTTAACGTGCGCGCACGTGTGGGTGGCAGAGAGCGAGGGTGAGGGTAGCTGGGAGGGTGGAGCGGCCACCGTAGGACGCCATCTTCCTTGAAAATCGATCCTTCGACCTGACATCAGCGGCTCCTTCGCGGCGTTTCCATCCTATCCACGTTTTCCCTTCGCGACCTTCCTCCTCGCCGATCCTCGGCGACCTGCTTTCCACCTCCACCACCGCCACCACCTCGCCTCCCCGAGCTCTTCCATTTAAATTTCATAAACGAATAACGAGGAAATTACGAGAGGCGGGCGGCTCCGCTATCTCTCTCCCTTGATCTTTCCTAGCGAACGTTCGGCCAAGCTTCGACGAGGGTTTCTCGCAGTCGAGAAAGGCAACCAGAGCGTAGAATAGAGCGGACGAGCAAAGAAACGTGGCACGTGGGGGTTGCAAAGGAACACGTTGGTCACAGAGTTGGCAGAGTGGCGAGAGAAAACCGATGAAATATAGGAAATATACCGGGTGGCAAGAGAAAGATACGGGGGCGGACGCGGCGGCTGGGTCGTGGAAGCGCGGAGGGTGAAGAGACGAAGGCGGCGGTATCAGCGTGATGGTATCGTGCAAGTAGCGTCGGTAGCAGAGCGGCGCTGGTAGCGTCCGCCAAGCTTGGGCGCCAGTTTCTATCTGACAGGGTATTTTTGTGGCAGCCCGACTACCACCGTTTCCCGACCCCCTTTCGGCGTCTCCGTCTCTCATTCCCTCTCGTTTCCTCTTTCTCTCTCTCTCTCTCTCTCTCTCTCTCGCTTCGCATCCCTTTCGTATCTTCTCCAGTGGCTGCCGCCCGGCCTCCCCTCGTTCCTTATTATCCTGCCGGTTTTCGCGTGACGTCAGCGGCCGACGTCGACCAATCGCAGCGTCGACTGAATTATGGAGCGAGACGGAGAACGAGAACGAGCAGGGTGCGACGCAAGCGGCCGAGGGTTGGACGTGGGTGGCAAAGGGGAGTCTGATGCAGGCCGGATTACGCCAGCCTGGACTCTGGACAACGAGCAACCGTCGATGACGACGACAACGACGACGATGACGCCGACGACGACGTACAAGATTCTCCGTTATTTTGCCTTCCACCTCCTCGCGCTCCTACAATACACGCGCGCATATGTAGAAAAATAGATCGCCGATCGATCGCGTGCTCTCGCGCCAGAGGAAGAAGAAGGCGGAGGAATCTATTTTGGTATTGAAATGGGCACGGGGAAAGACACGCGTGGTGTCGGCACGCGGGATGTGCCACAATCACCTTTCACCGGCACTGCTTTCACCGTAGCCACGAGGGAGAAAGAGAGCAGCACGCTGAGAGCGGAACGGAGAGAGAAAAGGAGCAGCACGCTGAGAGCGCAACAGAGAGAGAAAAAGAGAGATACAGCTGGTCGTTACGTGTGTATGGAATCGTGGAAAGTCGGTCCGCGAAAGGCAGCGCGCGTGCAGACCGCGAGAAACGAACGTGATCACCTTTTTTTCTCCGTTTTTTTTCTCTCCTTGCTGCACACCCTCCGCACCGATCCTTTGCCTCGCGTGGGAGAACTAGGCGTTTCTTGCCTCTTTAATACTCGGCCGTGCACCGTGTGCGTACACCACACGAAAAACATTCTCTCTCTTTCCTTCTTCCGCAATGGGAAATATCCTGTTCCGGTGCAGGCCGAGCCGCTCATTCGTCTGACGCATCACCGCGCGTCTGATTAAGTTTCGCGACTTTCCCTTCGTTTTTCGCCTGCCCGTGCTGATCTTCGATTCGGAAATTCGTATCCGACGTAATCCGTCTCGCGTGTGCGTCGCTACAGCCGAACGTTGCTCTCGATCGGTCCGGTAAATCGATTTTCCCAGTTTCGTACTGGGATTGCCGAGTTGCTCGTCTCGCGCGATCTGCTTTACGCGCGCTATAAATACCAGCTGCGTAACACGATGAAATTTCCGTGGAAATTTCCCTATCGATTTTGCCGCGCGTAAAATCGTCCGGTTTACGCGAATATTTGCAAGCGAGTAGCGGCGTTCTGCGACTCGTTCCTCCGACCGAATTACAGTGGAACACTGGCGCGGTCGCGTTGATTATCCCGGCTCGAGGCGAAATTAAACCGCGCGAAAACCAGTACGAACTGCTTCGACGATAAATTTCCCTCTCGTCGAATAACTAATTAAAGTGCCTTTAATCATGTAATTTAAGTACGGCGCAGCGCGCGCCGCTACTCGCGGCGACCACGCGTCGTCACAGCTACGTCTCTTCTTCTTGCTGGGAGCGCTGCGACCCGCGGTTTTCCAGTTTTCGGCCGGTCGTTCTCGACAGAGACGGGCAAAAAACCGGAGGCGAAGCGACGGAGACGGCCGTATAGATAGAAATTGAAGCGGCAGCAGGGGAGTGGGAAGACAGAAGGCGCGAGAGAGCCGAGGAGAGCGGAGCTAGCGTGCTTGCAAGCGTAACCCGGTCAGAGC
The DNA here is from genome assembly GCA_014737365.1 of Bombus soroeensis. Classification (NCBI taxonomy): domain Eukaryota; kingdom Metazoa; phylum Arthropoda; class Insecta; order Hymenoptera; family Apidae; genus Bombus; species Bombus soroeensis. The sequence goes on from JACXIL010000191.1 coordinate 212,659, forward strand.
GAGGCGGAGCAAGCCGGCGTTGTCTAAAGCAGGACGAACATCTCCCAGTACCATCACCGTGTCTGTCCGTGTATACATGTTTTGCTATAGCCTTCTGCCGGTATTGGTGAAACTTGGCTGCGCCACCGTATACGCTTTCGCGAAGCTTTATCGCGATCGCGCTCGCGCACATACGCGCCGTGGTGGTGAGGTTTTTCGTCTCGGTGTGCCTACAAAAACTTGCCTGCACACGTACGCGCGCCTACACGTGTAAGCGTGTACACGAAGGGAGCAGCGCGTCTATAGTTAGATGGGATTTCGGAGCGAGGCTGTGCGCGTCAGACACACGCGAATGCCTGTGCACGTACACGCGAGAAATACGGGGCTAACTTACACGGCCGTGTGTCGCACACGAACGCGCCGCAGCGTAGTTTAGCGTGTGCTTGAAAGCGCCGTTGCTAGTGTGCGCGAGCGTGCGTGTGAGTCGGTTTGAATTCGACAGGGGATGGGTGGAATTCGCGTAAAACGCGAGCGCACCGACATACATCCACACACATACACACACACACACACACAAATACACATATAGACTATAGGATATGGTACACGAACGAACACGGTTGGAAGGTTCTACGTACACGTAGAGGGGCGGGGAGGGAAACGGGGGTGGGCGAAGTAGAACCGAGCCGAAGTGGAACGAGGGGAAACGGAAGGAGGTGGAGGAGGAACGAGGGGAAGTAGAACCGTGGATGGCGGGGGTGGGTCGGTTGAGAGGCAACGCGACCCTCGTAGTGGGGGCTGCGGCGCGCTACTGGGTGGTGGTTGACGACGAACGAACGAACACCGATGACTTATTAGCAGAGTGCAAGTTGGCCGCGTGTTTGTGAACTTTCGAATAAATGTACGTACGCGCTGCAGCCACCGCTGCCTCTCTGCGCACCAACGATAGAGAAAGAAGAAGGGGATGATGGTTGGCGCTGGTGGCGCTGCTATTCTCCCTCGTTTTTTTCCACCCTGTCTTTTCCCCTCTTTTGCTCTCTCCCTCCCACGTGGCCGTCAGGGGACCACCAGGAGAAAACTCCGACGATCACGCGCTTCGCTGCGTTTTTTTCCTTTCCTTTCTGCCTTCCTCTTTTCCTCCCCCTTTTCTAACCCCCTGCTTCTTCCCTTCCTTTTTTTTCCTCTCTTCTTCCTTCTCTCTGCCGGTATCGCCGCTGGTGTCCCTGTATACGTTTACAGACAAAATTCTATGTATATTTTATACGCACGTACACCCGATCAACCCCTTTCGTGTATGGCATGTACGTTTGTTCGGCCAGATGTGAGAATTGTTATTAATACCACGCTCGCTTTTCGTACAATGCGCCACGCTTCTGTGTGCCTCGTACACGTATCCTCCTCGCGACTCTGCTCGTCCGGGGCCATTGATCAAGTTTGTCTCGCCGAATGTACACCGAGTTACTGCTACCATTCGCCGTCTTTTTTCCTATCCCTTCCACCTTTCCAACCTGTCTCTGCCTGCTCCCCCGTGTCCTCCGCTTTTTCCTTCCTTTTTTCCTACAGGTACGTGCTCATCCCCCATCGGATCGGCCGTGAGATTAGCGGCAAGCCGAGAGAACCGTTTCGTTTTGTGCCGCTGCAACGATGAACGGGGTGAGAAGCGGCTATGATTTCTCGCGGTTTTCATGGGCCCGCGTCCTCCCTTTTCCCCTGCTTTTATCTCGATACGCCACGGACCAACCGCGGACGCGATTGCGTGGAATCGCGCCCGTACGAGATGGATGCTATTTTCCGACACGCATCGTGTCTTCCTGCTTCGTCACGCTCGGCCAAGCGACTACCACCTGGATGGAACAACGCCGATGTTCGTACGCGTTGATCAACGTTCGATAACGATGTGTCGTGCGGTGAGAAACAGTGGGCGATTTTTTTTCCTTTTCTCAAAAAGCAGCCTGTTATTTACGGGGGCAGAGCTCGTGTATGGGGTAGGTTTTGTCGTCTGCGCGATTATCGCGGAAACTTCGACCTCCTTTGGTATTTAGCGAGGCTGGGGAATTCTCTTGATTATGCGAGGAACGCTGTAGGCAGCGATTTGAAAAATGTTTTTAGGAAGAGTATTTTTGAAACTCGCGTTAAACGAAGCGCTACGCGTTGGCGTGGATCCGCGAATATTTTTCCTTCGAGAAAATGGTAGATTACTTGTACGGAGACTGGCTACAAAGTTTGTTTGATGTTATCAATGACTGGGAAATTTCCTTTATTTCGTAAAGAACATAATTTCGAACAAAGTACGCTCTCAAGGAGACCGCTCTTGAAAGGGTAGATTGGTCCGAAATGATTTTACGAGACGATCGATGTTCGCAGATACGATTAACACTAGAACTACCACTGGATTTACAATTTTATTTTCAAATTCCTACTTTGTGTTATATTTTTTTGATGTAATGATTTTCGCAACGATAACTAAAAGAATAATATGATGAATTTTATTTTGTTTTTTATGTATTCAAATTCAAAATAATTTTGTATCTAGGCTACTTATACCAATACCAATTAAAATGACTGGCACTTGTCTTTAAAAATTGGTCAAGTATACTTGAACTTGGCCAATTATCGATTAGATATATCTAAACTTAATTTATGGCTAATATAATGTAAGTTACATAATATCACAATTTTTGCAGCTTAACACTAAAACTACCACGTCAGCCAAATTGACTGGTTTTACAATTTTATTTTCAAATTCCTACTTTGTGTTATATTTTTTTGGTGTAATGATTTTCGCAACGATAACTAAAAAAATAATATAATGAATTTTATTTTGTTTTTTGTGCAACCATTGTCTGTCAAATATTGTCGAATTATTTTTCGAATTACAGGGATGAACGATCTCTTGATATTTTGCACGATGTTTAACACTAGAACTACCACGCCAGTCAAATCGACTGGTTTTACAATTTTAATTTCAAATTCCTACTTTGCGTTATATTTTTTTAATGTAATGACTTTCGCAACGATAACTAAAAGAATGATATAATGAATTTTATTTTGTTTTTTATGTATTCAAATTCAAAATAATTTTGTATCAAGGCTACTTATACCAATACCAATTAAAATGACTGGTACTTGTCTTTGAAAATTGATCAAGTATACTTGAACTTGGCTAATTATCGATTAGATATATCTAAACTTAATTTATGGCTAATATAATGTAAGTTACATAATATCACAATTTTTGCAGCTTAACACTAAAACTACCACGTCAGCCAAATTGACTGGTTTTACAATTTTATTTTCAAATTCCTACTTTGTGTTATATTTTTTTGATGTAATGATTTTCGCAACGATAACTAAAAAAATAATATAATGAATTTTATTTTGTTTTTTGTGCAACCATTGTCTGTCAAATATTGTCGAATTATTTTTCGAATTACAGGGATGAACGATCTCTTGATATTTTGCACGATGTTTAACACTAGAACTACCACGCCAGTCAAATCGACTGGTTTTACAATTTTATTTTCAAATTCCTACTTTGTGTTATATTTTTTTAATGTAATGACTTTCGCAACGATAACTAAAAAAATAATATAATGAATTTTATTTTGTTTTTTATCTATTCAAAGTCCAAATAATTTTGTATCAAGGCTACTTATACCAATACCAGTCGAAATGATTGGAATTTGTCAAAGTGTAAAAGGGTCCTGCAATCTGTTTATCGAAACCCAATGAACCAGTTTCCTCGTTTTGTACAACTTGCCACACGTTTTTCAAATTTTTAACGCGTATCATTCGATATGACGATATCAGTTATCAGGAAAATTCCGGATCGATCGTTAGATCGCTAGATGTTAACACTAGAAATACCACTGCAGTGAAAATGACCGGTTCTACAATTTTATAAATGTGTCAACCCTCGTTTAGGTCGATTATGGTCGCAGATGGATTAATAATAGCAAAAATGTACTACGTAACATGGAATTGCTTCTGTAAGAAATTAATAAATCAATAAATCTAGAAATATTCCATTATTACATATTTTTTAAAGACCAGTCATTTTCATTGGTTTTGGTAGAAATAACTTCGTGTTAACTATCCATAGTTCTCGTGTTAAACATTCGATCGTAATTAGTTTCTAAGATTTGCTTCCTCATTTGTCTCCACTGCGCGAATTCTTTCTCCAAAAAATAATATATCGTCCTTATGAAAATAGAAGTAAAGTCTTCCACTTTATTCTCATCGGAGACTGAGAAACTTTCGCAAAATTCGACAAGCAGAATCATCGTTCGTGATTTTAGACGAGGAAAGTCCTCGAAAGGACTGTTTCTAAAAATAATCCTACGCAAACAAGCGACAAAACGTAGTCTTCCCACATCCGCAAATAAGTTTCCTGTATTCCACGAAGATCGCTCTCGATTTAGAAAGTAGATCGCGCCAGACTATCGATAAATCTTCGCTCGACTTGTCCGTAGGCGTCGATTAAACGTAAAAGGATAACGCGAAAGACACGCGTCGAACGTTTCGACTGCGCAAAAACACTTGCACCTCTTCGAGAATGTTACTTCGTTGGTCAAAACGTAAAATTCCTACTTCGTATCGCGAATGGCTGTGAAACTTTCTTTCTCCAAGAGAAAGAACGTTATCAGCCACGATTTCGAACAAAGCGCCAGCTCTGGAAAAGTCTATCGTTGAAAGGGTAGATGGGTCTAAAGCAAAGACGCTTAAAGGGGAGGCTCCGGTTTGCAGGCGGCCAGAGAATTTGGTCAACGATTGTTCCGGCGGCGCGTCTCTCGGCTGATCTGCAAGGACAGGGACACTGTGGGGGTGGGTGAGTCGGGGATTCCCCGGCCTACGATTAGGAAACTTTGCCGGGACTCCGTGGACTTTGGCAAGTGGCGCGCGCGGTGGGTTGGGGCGTGGCGCCACGTGGAAACCGTAAACAGCGTGTCCGGACGCGTGCATGGAAGGAAATGTTGGTGAGTGGCCGATGAAAACGATTGGGAAACTGCTTGGTTTTTCGTTGTTCTGGCAAACGATCGGTCGCAGGAGGAACGACGTCGCCCAGTCAGCTACGACCTTCGACATTTCGTAGATTCGCTCGGGCACCCTTCGTCGATCGATACGCCGCTTCTATTTCGACTTTCGCGTATTTTCAGCACGGCGATTTTATTGAAAGTCGCGCCACGGGTCCGGTCGATCGTTCGCTCTTTCCTCTCGCCGGTGCCGCTGCGATGTAACGATTTATGGTGGCCCGTCGATACCTCATTGGTTATACCTTGAATGGACCGTTGATTAATGGAGGCTCTCCAGGTTCCCTGGGAATTAACAATGCGACTCGTATCTCGCCGTGGGAGGCTAAAATTAATTCCACGTATTATTAGCCCTTTCACCCTTTTGTTGTCGTACTCTTCTCACCTTACGTAACCTGACATTGCTGTGGAAGGAAATGCTGGCCTTCCAAGGTGACGCTATTAATACCTCGTCCTCGCTACCATTCCATGTTTATGATGTTTAATTATTATCCAACGGAGGAAAGAAATATCGATCGTACGAAGAAGAAATATTTTCGGAAAATTCATCGTTTGCAAGAATTTCCTGTGACTCTGCACAGGGCAATTAAGAAGCCGAGACTTGCCATATAATTTTGTAGGAAATTTAGTAAATAACGTAAAACGTTAACGAATGAACAGCGGATTTAAGTTGATTGAGAATTTTCTTTTTTTTCAACATCGTTCAATTTGTCGCTTAGAATTTTATCTCGTACATGTTCTGTCGAATGTACAATGATTTCGATGCAAGTTTTATTCGCGAGAAGCTCAGGTAAAAACCAGGACTCCTTTGCCTACCAATAGCAGGTAGATAAACAATTATTGGGAAATTATTGTAGATCGAACTGGATAATAAACGAATACGAGGCCATGAAATTCGCGGCGTTTTTTACGGCTCGTAAACAAGCGACGAAGGTAAAAATAGATAGAATGTAGACTAAGTAGGGAATTGTTATCGTCGAAACTAATTGGAAAGTATCGATAAACACGCGTTAAAAATAGCGAACTATCGAAATACGCGGATGAGAAAGAAAATGAATTCTATTTGAAGTTTTTCAAACGCACGAACGCCAGAGTATTTTAAATACTCGCGCGAATGTAAGGAAAACGCGCGCTAGCGTACGTAGGCGAAGAAAAAGGGACGAGGAGACTGGTACACTGCGATGCATTTTAAATGAGACTAAAAGCGATTCGGTCGCTCGCGCGCACGTTTCGTATATATCGATTACCGAAATGCGCGATTCGAGAAGCGCGCCAACAAGATGCGTTTCTTTCGCCAGTGTATTATGTTTTTCCATACGCGTAAAATCCGCCGTTGCAACGTATTCGCCAGCCTGGAAACGTGTTTCTACTTTGGCGTATTTTTCTAGAAAACTTATTACCAGGCTGCGGATTTTTGCGGAATTTGATATTTTCATTAACGCGAGTGGAAAGCAGTGAAACTGCGTAAAGATTTATTTTGCTACCCCAGTTTGAATATTTCTTATATTTCCACACGTTGCGCGCGCTTTTTTCTACATTCCCGCGCCTTGAAATTTTATGCAAATGTACAGAAATATGCAGTCCGTTTGTTACAGACGAATTTTCAACAAATGTTTCCTCTCCTTTTTAAATCGTCGATTCGCTTTCGCAATTCTCAACATCTCGCCACGTGCAATTTTCCACTTTGTTCTTGAGGCTTTAAACAATTTGATAGCGTACGATATAATCGAAATTAGACAGAATTAGAACGCTTAATATTACAATTTTATATAATATAAAATAATTCCACGATCGTTATCAACCGTAGGATTGTTTAAATTATATGTTTGCAACTTTGTTCTTAAGGCTTTACAAAATTTGATAGCGCACGATATAATCGAAATTAGACAGAATTAGAACGCTTAATATTACAATATAATATAAAATAATTGCATGATCCTTATCAACCATAGGATTTTTTAAATTATATGCTTGCAACTTTGTTCTTGAGACTTTAAACAATTTGATACCATACGATATAATCGAAATTAGACAGAATTAGAATGCCTAATATTACAATATTATATAATATAAAATAATTGCACGATAGTTATCAATCGTAGGATTGTTTAAATCATCTATTTGCCACTTTGTGCTTAAGGCTCTAAAAAATTTGATACTGTACGATAGTCGAAATTAGACAGAATTAAAACGCTTAATATTGCAATATAATATAAAATATATGCTCGATCATTATCAACCATGAGATTGTTTAAATTATCTACTTGCCACTTTGTTCTCGAGGCTTTAAAAAATTTGATAACTATGATATAATCGAAACTAGACAGAATTAGAATGCCTAATATTACAATATTATATAATATAAAATATATACACGATCCTTATCAACCATAAGATTTTTTAAATTATATGTTTGCCACTTTGTGCTTAAGGCTCTAAAAAATTTGATAGCGTACGATATAATCGAAATTGGACAGAATTAGAACGCTTAATATTACAATGTTGTATAATATAAAATAATTGCACGATAGTTATCAATCGTAGGATTGTTTAAATCATCTATTTGCCACTTTGTGCTTAAGGCTCTAAAAAATTTGATAGCGTACGATAGTCGAAATTAGACAGAATTAAAGCGCTTAATATTGCAATATAATATAAAATATATGCTCGATCATTATCAACCATGAGATTGTTTAAATTATCTACTTGCCACTTTGTTCTCGAGGCTTTGAAAAATTTGATAACTATGATATAATCGAAATTAGACAGAATTAGAATGCCTAATATAACAATATGATATAATATAAAATAATTGCACGATCGTTATCAACCGTAGGATTCTTTAAATTATCTGTTTGCAACTTTGTTCTTAAGGCTTTAAACAATTTGATACCATACGATATAATCGAAATTAGACAGAATTAGAATGCCTAATATTACAATATGATATAATATAAAATAATTGCACGATCCTTATCAACCATAGGATTGTTTAAATTATATGTTTGCCACTTTGTTCCTGAGGCTTTAAAGAATTTGATAGCGTACGATATAATAAAAATTAGACAGAATTAGAATGCCTAATATTACAATATGTTATAATATAAAATAATTGCACGATCGTTATCAACCATAGGATTCTTTAAATTATATGTTTGCCACTTTGTTCTTGAGGCTTTGAAGAATTTGATAACGTATGATATAATCGAAATTAGACAGAATTAGAACGCTTAATATTACAATGTTATATAATATAAAATAATTGCACGATCGTTATCAACCAATAGAATTGTTTAAATTATCTGCTTACCACAGAGAAGTCGCATTCGACGTATCGTCTCGTTGCTTGTCATTAGACTACGAATTAGTATTTACGTTCACGGGAAATTGAGAGTGCGCGTAACACACAAACATACCTTGGTATACAAAGTACGCGCATACACATTCATATTTCTACGAATGAGTTAATTAAAAAACCTTGATCTAGCCAAACTATCACAGGTATTTCAACAAACGCTACATCTTAGACGCTTTACAAAGAATAAAATTGTACAAAATACATGACACATACGCCAAGTATAAAAAGAGTCGATGAATTAGCTTGGACGTTTCGCATACGAAGTACAAAGCACGCAAGGTACAATACTCGTCGGAACGTTCGTAACAAAACTACCATCGTCTGTCCAGATTTCGCTATCTGAATTCCCAAAAATATGAATTTCCACGCACTACAATATCGTTCTCGTTCCACGGTTCTCTTTTTCCTACGACATCTCGGTTAATCGTAACAGCCGCATAGACACGCACAGTTCTCTCACGTTCCCTTAAAACGCCACTTATAACGTGGTCTTTGCGAATGAACCCGATGGGCGTTTAATCGGCGAGACATTTATAAGGTCGTTTCTCCATTTACCGTTTTACTGCGTGCATTGTTTTTGGCATGGAGACGCCGAGCATTCGCAATTCACCACCCCTATAATTCTGACCACCGGTCATTCGGCTAACCCGTTTCCCATTCCGATGTCCGGCCGATGTCCATGCACCCCATTCTCCGCTCACCCTACGCTCTCACCCCCGTAAGCACGTTCTACCCTGACCGATCGCGAGTGAACCACGTGTTCATACACTGATTTCGGTGCAAGGGGCATGCGGTAATTTAGATTTCCTCTTTCCGTACTGCGAAACCGCGCGAGAACTGGACATTCGCGTGTTTCAAGTTTGATGAAAAATCGATGGAAAATCTCGGCGAATAATTTCCTCCAGACTGGTCTCCTAATTCGCCTCTGTTGTATGAAATGATATTGTCACAGTTACTCGTTCATCGATCGCACGATAAACTTCTGTTTGCCATCCTCCTGTCGCAAATTGAAATAAACACCTGGAGAAATGATAATAAAATCTCAATGAAGTAATAGCAACGAAAGGGTAGTTACGGTTAGGATAATATTTTATATCTCACAATTATGGCGATGTTGCAAATACAATTTTTTCAATCTACCTAATTATTGTCGCCACTTTGCTGTTTCTGTCATGTTTCTTTGTTGGAGTTAACTCATTTGTTAATGACCGAATGATGTCAGGAAATGAAGAAATTAAGGAACAGGCTCGATAGAACGGAATTGTCTTGCAAACTACCACGTGGTGGATTGTCAGAGAGGAAACGGACGACGAAGAGAAGAAGACGAAAGGAACTGGCAGCAGTTCGAAAATAAGGAGGATTTTTCGAAAAAGGCAGGAGGGAGACGCGCGTTCGAACATTTTTTCGAATTCACGCGATCGTTCACGCGCGGAATGCATTTAATTAAAACGCACTAGAAACTAATACCGGCACTCTGGGTAAAGTTTGTTTCGAATTTAATTAGGTTTATGTAGGGGGTGGTATAGATACAATCAGCCGTAACGTTTCGTCGTCGGATCCCGCCGCATCCGGCGCGACTATTGATCACGTCTAACTCATAAAAGTGAATTCCGCGAGATCGTCCATAATTTGAAAACGCGGTCTTGTTATTTTCACGTGCAACAATATTCCGCGTTGGTGTGCGCCGGTCGAGAGATCCGCGCGCTCTTGCCGCTCGATCGATACCTAAATTTATTATGCCCCACTTGCCGCCGTGCAACCGTGCTATGTTACCGCCATTACCTGTTTTGACTTTGTGCCATTCAAAATTTCACCGTAATGAAACATTTGATTTCCCCTAAAATTCAACGCTCTTCGGTTGTTGCTTGATTCTTTGCGAAATAATAATACGTACGCCTGGTCTCTTTAATTTCTCGCTTCCTTCTCTCGCTTTTATTTCATCGTTGTTTCATCGAACGTGATAGCAGATATCTGGAAATTCTATGGCGAGAAATTTGATATTGCAAACGTGTTTGTCGCGCGTGTATTTCACGCGCCTCTGTTTGCCAGCGGCTCGGTAAGTAAAATCCAGCAACCGAGATTTAAGCATGTCGCAGGATATTTGGTCCTTACAGTGTGGAATTTTCTCGTTGAGAATGCGAATTTAGTACTGTCATTGGTCGGTATCGCTTCGCTTTCAGAATTAATTGAGACGTAGCGTCGATCTCTGACACGACACGTTCGCGCAACCCGAAACGATACAGTCAGTTTTTAAAAACGAGCCGATTTGTACTTGGAAATGATCGTACGGGAGAGAGAAAAATCGCGGTAAAAGCAAACGATGTGGAACACGTGCTCGGAAGAAACGAGGACCTCGCGTAGGTACGTAGAGTCTTAGAATTCAAGCGGAGGAAAAATGTGCAACAGTTAGCTTCTCCACGAACATTTAAGAATTCTTGGGCCGCATCAAAGCCGGTGATACGTGCGGAGTGGTTTTCTCGCGGCTGAAGAACAATGCAATTAGCAAAGCGGCTAAGAAGCCAGACATGCGAAGATTCCTCGGCAAGTCATCTCGCTGCGACGAATCTAAACGAGTGCGGGTCTTTTTATTAATTGCAAACGAAATTCTACGATGTAGTGGTACGTAACGTTATGACCGAGAACAAAGTGCTAGAGAAAAATCAGGACCATTAGCATATTAGAATTTCCATTCTCGTTCGAGCGGCGAGCAAGAAACGTCCAACACGATCAATCGGAACCAATCAGATTTGACCGAATCTGATCAAGTCTAACTAGATCTGCGCTCCGGCTTTTTTTATTAATTGCAAAATAAATTCTACCGTTTAATGGAAGCTAATGAAAATCGAGCAGATGGAAATGAGCGGTCTTGGACGATTCGAGGTGCCATTTTCGTTCGAGCAGCGTTGTCTAAAATAGGCAAATTTTCCAACGCCATGAATCCCACTGGATCTGAATGTCTGTCTTCATTAATCGAAAAATAAATTCTACCACACACGTGCATATGCGACAGGAATACGGTAAAGGTAGAGCTTGGAGGATTCGAGTTACCATTCTCGTACTCGAGGAGAGTCATGGCGAAGATCGGGCAAGGAAATCGAAGGAGGAGAATGAAGATGAGCGTAGATGGTGAACATAAACGCGGGGGTGTGCGTGGGACGCCGAAGGGTAGCGTTGGTCGGCGGCGGACGTCACTGTGAGAGACAAAAGAGAAGAGCGTGGCGCCCAGAGGCCATAAAAATCGTATTTTGGCGGGAGCCCCACGTTTGTAGGTTGTATTTTCCCTTTCTATGACCCAATGCAGCTTTATCGGGTCAGTTGCATTTGCATTGCGATGCGCACGGCGTTCCCGTTTCACAACTCTCTCACGTATTTTCCCTCCTTCTCTCTCTCTCTCGCTCTCTCTGTCTCTCGGTCGCCTCGCCGTTCTTGCTTCTCGCTCGTCTCCCCTTTTCGTTTGTCGTCCTTTTTATTTCCACGTCAGCTTCCTCTTTTCCATGCCACGTTCCCGGCCGTGCAGCCACTCTCCGATGCATCGTTTTCCTGGAAAATCGCCTGGCATTCTCTTTTAATTCGAAGAAGCACTACGTATCGGTGACATTATTTTTGCGTGGCAGCCAGCAATTTGCAAGGACACGTCAGATAGTTTCCCGAATTATTTCGAAAAATATGCTGATATTGGCCTTTCTATTATTTACGATATTGCCCGATTTTTCCGCTAAACCTCGTTAATGTGTTCTGTCGGGATAAACGAAAGAGCAATGTCATATACACATGGGCCATCGGAAAATTGATTAAAACATTATTAGGATGGAAATAGCTAGGAAAAACTGAAAGAAATAATTACAGATTCCTGGTTACTATATGCGATGCAAAATACGAACAGGTTGATAATGAGAGTAATTGGTAACTCGCTTAGAAACAGGTACTGTACAAAGTTAACTACAATGGGAAATTAACAGTTCAGAAGCCACAGACATCTTTCCCAAACTTAGCTCAGAATTTATTATCGTTTATATCGTCTCTGAATGAGCTTGTAACCAGCGATCTTTCGGCTTTTTTCGAATCGAACCTAAATAACGTCGTAAATTCACATTTTTCCAATCTCTCAACGAAGCTAACATCTTCCTCCTGTTCATGGAACTCGGTGAAAAATCCTATCGAAGACACTCGATATACAGTGACGAGCAAAAGTGTAAACACACTTGACTTTATGTAAAAGGCGATAATACGACTAATTTTTCAAGCGATCGGTAAAGATTAGGTAGCAGTAACTACGAGCTGCGTTTGATTAACGAAATGTAATAGTTCGTTTTCGTTAACATTAATAATGTACAGAACGTTTTACAAAAATGGATATTTCAAACCGTGTTTACAGTTTTGCACTTTAATTATACTCGTCGAATGAAGGTTTCAACCTAGTATTTCGTCCACTTTCCTTTACTTTTTTCAATGCTTTTAATCTACGAGGCCTACTGTCAATTAAATTTTTAATTATTTGTGGTTCGATATTGTACCATTCCTGTTGTGTTCTTTCCCATAATTCATGAACACCCGAAGATGGATTATTATATTTTGCAAGCCTCCTTTTCAAAATGGACCACAAATTTTCGATCGGATTCATATCCGGACTTTGTGCTGGCCACTTCTTCACAGACAAATTTGGACTTTCTAGCCAGATTTTAACTATTTTTGCAATATGCTTAGGATCCCTGTCTTGTTGAAATACTACTTCACGTTCATTATATCCGATAGAATTAACTACAGAAGGTAAATTACTTTGTAGAATGGTCAAATAATGGTCCTTTCGCATTACCTTCGATTCGAACTAAGGGACCAACACCTCTGTGAGTAAAGCAACCCCAACACATAATTGAGCCACCACCAAACTTCATAGTTCGTTTTATACCACCTGGTTGATCATTATTCTCGGATGAAGTCGAATACCAGGACCTTCCGTCGGATTCGAATCTGTTAATTTTTGTTTCGTCGCTGCATATAACTCTTTTCCAATCTTCGGTCGTCCATTCTTCGTAGGTGTCAACAAATTGTTTTCGTAATTTAATATTTGTGTTTGAAAGAGCTGGTTTACTTTCTTTTTCCTTCGCTCGTAAACCAATTCTCTTTAAAGAGCGACGAATGGTCCATTCGCTAGCACTAATTTCGATTTCCTAAGCAGCAATTTTTGGTGTTTTGTAACTATCCGACCGAATACAGTGTGCAATTTCACGCGCTGCTCTATCCGAAATAATTCGCGGTCTACCGTTTTGCGAAGAAATTGGTGCACTAACATACTTTTTTCTTATTCTTGCAACTATCGTATGACTGACGCCACGTTTCTCTGCAATTTGCCGCAACGACAAACCTTTATCTCTCAAACAAATAATACTGTTCTTTTTATCTTCGCTAAGTGGCTTCATCTTGGATTAAGCATATCAAACTGAAAAGTAATCTAACAATAGTGTGGAACAGTTGACTGCGAAACAGTGGACGATCGGTGTATATTGACAGTTTCCCTGCCATTTACATGCTATCATAAACGTTTCTGACGAAACGTGCAAAACTGTAAACATTGTTTGAAAACACAATTATTATAAAATATTCCGTACATTATTAATGTCAATGAAAATGAACTATTACATTTCGTTAACCAGACGTAGCTCGCAGTTCCTGTTACCTAATCTTTACCGATCGCTTGAAAAATTAGTCGTAGTATCGCCTTTTACATAAAATCAGCGGAGTGTGTTTACGCTTTTGCTCGTCACTCAAATACCTTGCGCACTGCTTTTGCAAACTGCTGTCTAGTCGACGTAAGGCTAATCGTTAGAAATGTAGGAAATTGGAGCGTCTAACGAACGAACGGTAATTGTAATCGCGGCGGACGTTTTTGTTCGATACTGGCATTCTCACGGCTTACCAAAGCCCATCCATTACTACTATTGCCTGTTATCTGATAGGCACGATCGAACGGTCGATTAGATTTCTGCATTAAAGGCAGAAGCTGGCGCGAACCTGTCTGCGTTTTATCGTGCGTGTACTGGAAAAAGATCATTATATTTACCGTTACGTATACAATTTAAAGCCGGCAGAAGAAAGGAAGCGCGTTGTTTAGCGGTGTTTTATACGAGCCGCGATAGTACATTCGCCTACGGTGATGTATAAACACCGAGCTCGGGTTGCTCCCTTGAACGCGAAAAATAATTCACGCGGTCGGAGCTTAAATCGGGATCACCGGTGATTTAAGAACCACGGGGTTAGCAATCAGAGCGCAAAACGGACTCTGGTGCCGGAGTCTGGCCGCTCTTGCCAGCCAACCTTCGCTGAAAGAAGACCGAGCGCGGTACCGTAAACAGCCCTGATGGATGGATTGTTTTCGCGCCTTTGGAGATTCGAGGATTGTTGACTCGCCGCAACGACTTCGACTTGAAAGGAAAAACAAAGCGGACGAGTCGAACGTTCTCTGTTAAACGCTATATCTAGTGGATAATGTCTACGTGTATATGATATTGTTATTACATATACGTATAAAGTAATATACATTTGCGACGCGTGTATAAGAGCGGATCGGAGGAGGGTGGATTTTCATTGTTCGAAAATGTTTTGGTTGCCCCGTTGGTAACCCTATCCGGTACGAGGGCCAACACCGTGCCGCGCTGGCGTCGCTGCTGCCGTTTATCTCACGAAACTCCATTACCGACGTTTTCTCTGAATTCCGCGCTAAGCAGACGCGAGAGTACCGTGAGCTTGACGCAATGAAATTTGAACGCGCGGTGCGACGCCTCTTTCGTCCTTCTCTGCTCTTGCATTGCCCCTCTTTCTCTTTATTTCTGTCTCTCTTTCGCTTGCGCTTGTGCTCGACACTCTCCTTCTTGCTCTACGGTAGTTCCATCGGCACGGTCTCTCCGTCTTTGTTTTATTCCTGTTTTCCTCTTTATCGTTCGAGGGGCAGGAGTGGGGATAGACGCCTATCGTGTTGGACGAAGGGGCGTGGTGTGAAGGGAGGGAAGGCACGAAACGTGGCAACGCTACGCGACCGTGCCACCAGCAATAGCGTGGATGTGTATCGGCAACGCAGCAGTGACTCAGCACCGGGTAGCAGCGCTGTTGCTGCTGATGGTACTGGTGCGCTACGCTTTGCGTCGGCTACGTGATATAAGACAACGTCAATGTAGACCTTTTACAACTCGGTTTTGTAACTCGATTCTGTATGAATACCAGACTAGGCGTCGTTTGCCCACGGTGTCACGGCGCGACGTCGGAGATACGCTGACGGCGACGTGTTTGCCAACCGAGTCCACTTTCGTGGAACACGTGCCGAAAACAACGCGTATCGAGCAGCCCAGAAATCAATTCGAATTACGAATCGATGGATGCAACGTTAACGATTGCTCTGAAATGAAAATCACAGTCTCTAGTCTACCACGATGAAATGAATATATATCGCTATTGAAAATAGTTGCTCTGCGAATTCACGAGTATTCTTCGTAACGAGGCATGTATACGTAATTTTTGAAATACATAAAATGATATCATAAATTCATCGACCTGATGGCTTTAAATATCTTTTGCTTTAACGTAGTTGAAATAACTGGGACGAGTATCCTAGTACGGTAGTGTCGAAACTTTAAACGAAAAGGTATATTTATCCTATTTTTAGTACTTGGAAATAATACCGCTGGAAAATGGAGTTTAAGTGCCAAGGCGGTGTGATATCAGCAGCCGATAAAGCAGAGACGCGAGAATAGTTTTAGACGAAGACGTTCTCGTGGCCAGTGGCCAGTGGTTTTGTTATATCGCGGCGGTGTTTAGAATTTCGTGCGAGCGAGCCCCGGGAGCTCCTTGTCTGCGCCGATGACGAAACCAAGGCACACGAGGAGAGAACTCTGGACTGAAATCTGACTTGGTGGGAGCGGCCGAAGGCCGACGTTTTGTAACAACGAACATACCGGGCTGCGGAACGCCTACGACGAAATTTCGGCGCTGCTCACGGTTAGATTAAGCAACCTTTTCTTTTATATTTACGGTATCTCTTCTTCACGCTTCTACAATTTTAACGTAATTCTTTTCGTAACGTTTCTACGTAACCATCGTCTTTTCACGCGAACGTACTTCTAAACTGGCCTTACGTATCGTAGATTCTTTTCTTTACGTTAAGAATGTAGTATATAATATACGATGTAGGTTATGACAAAATGGCGGAAGAGATACGAAATTCCGCTCTAATTCAACATTATTGGGAGCCTTATATTCGAATGTAGTTTTTCATTGATATAAAATACGTATTTGAGTAAATTACTCGGAACGAGAAATTTTCTATCGCAAACTACCGAGCAGATATAACGCTAGAGCTCTACCGATCTCGGGAGAAGCTACGAATTTTCCGTACTTCTCTCAGAAATCGATGTAAGCTGACACCAAATATAATTACAGTTCGTACATTAAACTTTCAAACGGTTCGGAATGTCTAGCGGCCGTTCTCAATCGCATACTCCAGATTACTTCGGTTCAGCCCTACTACATTTTCCGTTTCGAGATCTATCCGTCCGATAACGTTTTATCTAAGAGTTTTGAAGAGAGTATATTACGATTTACTCAAAATTGCAAGGACTCTCGTTGCTTTCGTTTCTCGCGCATCTTTAAAATCATTAAAAATCGAAGAGCATTCGATGTCCGTTCTATCATCGAGGACAATTTAAAGAGTATCACGTATCAATGTATGGCTCAATAGGACGGTGAATCGAATGCGTGTGGCCATTAATGGACGCTGGTTAATACTTTTCGATTCCACGCACAAATAAAACTCTATTACCGCTGCAAACACGGTACACATGATAAAATACAACGAGAAATAAAGCAGCGGTGAAAATAGAAGTATATAGAGAAATAGAAGAGACATGGCGTAACGAGAGAATAGGATGGACATAATATATAGAGGGAGCGTTTGCGCGGGAATGAGAAAGAGCGAGAGAGACAGACGAGCCTCGTATAAATTCGTGCTTTCTGTCTCGCTCGCACAGGCGAGATCTATACTGCAAACAAAATCGTGGGATCGCGAGAAAAGCTGGGAATAGAAGGTAGCTGCAATATCGGCGATACGTCAGGATGTCGAAGAGGGAACCAATCGTTTCTGGCGGAATTGGGCTCATAGTGCGCGCATATGCATCCGTGAAGGGAACTGTTTACCGACCGCGATTCGGTGAACGCGGAAAGTTCCCCAAAGAGGACCGTCGTAAGGCACCTGGGCTCTACGTACATGAGAATACGAAAATAGTGCGAGGCGCTGAGTGAAACACGCCACTGACATGCTAATTATGTTTCCGACGCCGGGATATATATTTCTGAATCGATTCCCTCGGAACCGCCGCTAGTTGCCTACGTTCTCAATCTAATAATTTCATTTTCACGAGGCATCGCCTTCTTGGAAGTAGGAAGAATCTTGAAATATATAGAAATAAGGGAAACACTTTCGAGATGTCTCTAGGTTCTCATTTCCGATTCTGATTATAGCGGAAATAGTTGGAAGATTCGTTCGCGTCTCCGACTCTTCTCCCTTCTTTCTTATTTTTATTTCTAGCCAATAAAATTTCCATTCTGCCCTTATCAATTTCGTCGGAGAGCGCGATACGTCAGCGCAGAATTCATCGATTACCCGGCAATAAACGATATCTAATCGGTGAAAACAATTTAAAAATAAGCTACGATGGAACGTCGATGTTGCACACTTTATGATCGTTGAAATCGTAAAAATACGTTGAACCATGAATTCGTTTTGTCGATCGTTTCCTTTATTATTTCCTTACGCCGTGTTGATCGATCGTTTTCTTTAAAGTTGCCAGTCTAAACCTACGACTACAAACTTTTTCACGGCTTCTTCTGCGCCATGTTCCACTGAACTCGTTTCAGTTTTGTGCTTTTTACCGTGGCCTCGTTATTTATAGCGAGACGGCCGCTATAGTGCGTTGATCTAAGCACGGCGAGGACGTTCGTGGTTATCGCGAAACTGTTCTTCGAGAACAGCAATCACGTCCAGTATATAAGCGTGAACAAGCCGAGCAAGGTGGAATGCACTCGAGTTGAATTTTGTGGGCAGACGAGTATACGAGAGAGAAGAAAGTGACGAGGATGTCTCTTAGCCGTTGTCGCGACCCATGGAAACTTGCCGCAGTTTAATACACACACACAGTTGCTTTTTCGCTGCTTCTTTTTATTCCTCCACGGTTCGGTTATGTGCTCCACATACGAGTTTGCACGAGTTGTCTCTTTCACTTTGCCTTGATCTCTAACCGAGCTAGACGCCGTGAAGCCACGCGTTCTTCCAGCTTTTTGAACTTTCATTAAGGTTACTCGTTTAAATATATATATATAGGGTGTTTTATGTATACAAAGAGATAAAGAGCATACTACACATTTTGCAGGGTTATACATCTCCTGGAAAAATTTTTTTTTTTATTTGGAAGAATTTTACAATCAATTCTCATTGAGAATTGTAAGTAAATTATTCTGGCGTGATACTATAACGTAAATAATAAGTGTTTATCGTATGTTTGATCCTGGAAAAATTTTATTTTATTGTTTTTTTTTTATTTTATTTGGGTGTATTTTACAATCAATTCTCATTGAGAATTTTAAGTAAATTTTTCTGACGTGGTACTATAACGTGAATAATAAATGTTTGTCGTATGTTTGATCCTGGAAAAATTTTATTTTATTTTAATTTATTTTTTTTACTTTATTTGGGTGTATTTTACAATTAATTCTCATTGAGAAATATAAGTAAATTATTCTGGCGTGATACTATAACGTAAATAATAAGTGTTTATCGTATGTTTGATCCTGGAAAAATTTTATTTTATTGTATTATTTTTATTTTATTTGGGTGTATTTTACAATCAAGTCTCATTGAGAAATATAAGTAAATTATTCTGGCGTGATACTATAACGTAAATAATAAGTGTTTATCGTATGTTTGATCCTGGAAAAATTTTATTTTATTGTATTTTTTTTATTTTATTTGGGTGTATTTTACAATCAATTCTCATTGAGAATTATAAGTAAATTATTCTGGCGTGGTACTATAACGTAAATAATAAGTGTTTATCGTATGTTTGATCCTGGAAAAATTTTATTTTATTTTATTTTATTTTTTTTACTTTATTTGGGTGTATTTTACAATCAATTCTCATTGAGAATTATAAGTAAATTATTCTGGCGTTTTACTATAACGTAATAAATAAGTGTTTATCGTATGTTTGATCTTGAAAAAATTTTATTTTATTTTATTTGGGTGTATTTTACAATCAATTCTCATTGAGAATTTTAAGTAAATTTTTCTGACGTGGTACTTGCTGGAAAAATGAAGTAAAAATTGTTTAATCTATGTAAGTGTCGATACCATTGCCACAAGATGTTTTTTGTAAATTTCTTAAGCTTGAGGAAAATACGAAAGAATATTCATATTGTTCAGTGTTAGACGAATAATTAAAAATGTACCTGGTGTTTATTTTTAAATAGACTGAAGATACGTTAAATATCTTTTGCCAACGAAAAAGCTAAATCGTTGTGTTCTACACAGAGAGGACTGTAAAATTGTAAACTCCTAAACTCTTAGAGTTTATTTTTTTCATTAATCACACTGTACGTGTTAAGATTCTTGCTTTATCAGATCGTTTAGGGACAAGTGTGTGGCAGAGTGTAGCTGTTACGATTTTCTCTTCTTTTTTTTTTTTTTTGCATTGCATGAGGACATGACGAGGGCAAAATATTGGCTTTTTATTCTTATAGATGTCCGATAGTGGCCGGTACAAGAGTCACTTAATTACCCGAGCGAGAAGTAGATCCGCTTTAAGGGACGTGATATCGAACTTTTTCGTTCCTGTCTAAGCAAAGAATCAAATATTTAGTTAGTAAAATTGAAGTCGTAAAAAATATTCATTCGTACGGAATCTATACTATAATCTTTTAATGGAAGAATCGATAAAGCAAATGGATCATAAAACCTCACCTGTTATCGTGTACTTCAAGAACGTACTGATAGTAGAAAGTGCAAGAGATACGAAATCCTTCGACTTGTATTTTAATCTACATCACGATCTTTGTAATACAATTCATCTCTCATTTGCGTGTCCCACAGTAAAAGAAGAAATATGCAAATCCAGTAAAAGATATAACATAAGAGTTAACAATCACCAAAACTCACTAGGTACCCAATTACTTGGCTAAAGACTAAGAGGACTTTATCCTTTAGATCCAAGCATTAGATTGAACTAGGATCAAACATACTATAAACAATTATTTAGAAGGGAGGATGAAGTGGAAGAACAGAAAAATATTAGCAAGATTCAGATGTTTGTATTTTATTTTATTTGGAAGTGTCTCACAATCAATTCTCTTGAGAATTTTAAGTAAGTTTTTCTGGCGTGCTACTAAGGTGTAATTAAAGGTATAAAATGTGCTTAATTCTGAAGAATATTGTCTTTTTAACCTGCGGATCTGAACCGACGTGTCAAGTAGTTGAGTAACTAGAGGATCTTGCTGCTTGTTAATTCTTATGCTATAACTATTGCTGAATTTTCATATTTCAAGATTCAGATGTGGAAACGAGACCAAAGCAAGGGAATACTTGAAGGAAGAGAGAGAAAAAGGATGCAGGCTATGTGAAAGGAAAGAAGAAGACCTGAGACACGTTATAGAAGAATGCGAAATAACTGGAGGACCAAGGGACACAGAAAAGATACTAAACGAGACTGGAGAAGGATTAATGGGATTGAAAAGAATAATGGAGAAGAGAGGGGCAATACAAGAAGGGGAGGAACGACAATAAGGAAGCACAGCAAGGAGACAAAAGCCCAAAAGTTGCCATAGTTTTAGAGACAGAATAATCAAGGGTGTGCAATATAACAAAGTGAACAAGAGGGTAGGTTAATATATAAGAAAAGAGTTTAGATAGACATAGACAAGGAAAAGAGTTTAGATAGAAATAAGGGAGGAGGCAATAGGTGACAACGCCATAAGACTGAGAGAATGTAAAAAGCGTGATAGGTAAACTAGATGTAAAACCGAAAACGCGTCCAAAGTCGAAAGGCACGGACTAAGTAAAAGAAATAATAATACTATAAACAATTATTAACACACCAGAAAAATCTACTTAAAATTCTCAATAAGAATTGATCGTAAAATACACCCAAATAAAATAATTTACGTATCGGTCGTTTGCTACACGAAATGTACAGGGTGATGAAAAATTCTGAAAAATCCAAGACTTTAGGGATCTTTACCTTTCATCGAAAGAAGCAAGATAAATGTAATTAACGTATCTAAGTTCTTCTGTAATCAATTCTGTTGCCATGTATTTACCTTAAATTGCATTAAAACACACGCTACGCTAGAAATACGTTGCATTAAAGACGATGCATATACGGTACGCTATTTTAAAAATACACAACCTACCATACGATGTGTATGAAAAATACGTACGTGCACTCAGCGCAATTAGTATCTTCGTTGCACGCAGTTCCGCTAACCGTGAACAGAATTTCGCGAATTTCAAGGAAAAGGAAGACGAAGTAAGAAGCAAGAATCTAGCCCCTGGTGGAAAGCAAAACGTTGGCTGAGAGTGCACACGAAGGGACAGCTGTGCAGATGTACACGTGGGCCTCTTCCAACATCAGGCCCCACTCTGTCGTTTGCCTTTTGCCCACCCTGTAGCACGGATGGCACGACACTATAGCTGTTTCCGGTATGCTCGTCCTTTGTACGCTTTCGAGCGGCTGTTTCGACAGACAGGCGAACAGCTTCTCGTACGGTCGATCCCTCGTTCGTTGCAATCTCAAATTTTCGGAACTTTCTCAAGAGAATCGATTGTAAGGCACTTCCAAATAAAATAAAAAAAAATTTTTGGAACTGTCGAATATTCCCCGCGCTGTCGCATAATTTTTACGCTTTCCGTACTTTTTATTCGCCGTAATATTTGTCTTCTGGTTTTTCTATCAATATCGCGTATTTACGCTTGCAGAAGCAGCAGGCAGTGAGAAGATTGCGCAAGGAAGCAGAAAGTGATACGGAAATCAGATAAAGGATTAATTATCGTTATTTTAATTGCGACGTTTCGGTGTAACATCCAGCGGCCCAGAGGTCTTCTCAAATGAGGGAAATATGTATGTTAATATTTGGCGTTAATTAGGTGCTGGAATTGGGAGGTTTTATGGCGTGTTAATCTGGAAGGAAGCAGCAAGGAATGTTTTATGCTCGTTTTTATTCTTAATAACTAGCTTAATACGAGATATGTGTACGCCAGAAGAGACTCATATTCTATTCGATTTCTACGCCACTGTTTCTTCTAAGATTTCGAACGAACAATTCATCCGATTTAAACTTCCCGAGCTTTGGGTCGATGATATTAAACGCAGTTCAAAACGTTCAAAATCAAATACTCGAAAGACTTTTTTACAATCAATTCTCTCACTGAGAATTTTAAGTAAGTGCTGGGAAACTAGCGTCAAATATAAAAACAGGAAATGCAGTAGAACCTAATACTTGCCTGGTCGCCGTATCTTCCACCTTTCTAGAAATTAGAATTTAAATCTACAGCTTCTATAAATACAGAATCGCAGTATCTGTAACGCACTACCATAAATCATCATTAGGCCTTTAAATGGCTTGAAATAGTTCGTCTTAGGATATCAAACGCATCGGTGTTGGATCAACTCGCACGACCAGCCAACCCTCTAATTATTTCAACGTCCACGCGTCCTTGTACACATTCGGTATCGCGTCGGTCGATAATTATTCGACACTCGAGTAGCCTTGGGTCTCCTGCGGCAACAAGCCTGCTTCTTGTACAGCCAAATTGCAGATTCTTATCTCGTCTTGCCAATCAATTCTCGATTGATCCGGAGAGAGAGCGAAGTAGACGGAGCGAGAGGAACGCAGGGAGAAATGAAGTGCAGCAGGAAGAACGTTAATGCACTTATACCTGAAGTATATGTGTACACACAGGTCTCGTCCAGCCGGCTGTTTCACGCAGCTGCTCGACGCTGGCGGCGAGCTGTCCGCTCGGTTGCGACGCGTCCCGACGCTCCCTCGGCCGCCGAACACGCATAAGCGCGCGTCTCGCTCGAGGAACGCCAGGGGTTCGTTAATTGCGTTAATATAATTACGAACTCTCGTAAGAAGATAAGGCAATGATTAATTTTATTGTTTGGTGTTTTACTTTAATTAAAGATTACTCGTTTAATTACGCTGGCTTGTTAGGGAAGAATTCCTGGCGACCTTGGCAAACCAGTCTAACGAGAGAATGGAATTTTGGATTCGTTATGGGAATTTTCTAAGCGGCTACCGTACAGCATATTTCGCTGTGAGAGAAATCATCGCATTTTCTTATGGTGTTTTCGTTCTTCGC
The DNA here is from genome assembly GCA_014737365.1 of Bombus soroeensis. NCBI lineage: Eukaryota > Metazoa > Arthropoda > Insecta > Hymenoptera > Apidae > Bombus > Bombus soroeensis. Next base: position 236,420 of record JACXIL010000191.1, read on the forward strand.
GAATACAGCCTACGAATCTTAGGAGTCTTTTGTGCGAATTTTCCGATTCGCCATTGTACACTGACTGTGGGACGAGTGTTTTCATTCTTCGCGAACGCAGCCTACGAATCTTACGAGTCTTTTATGGGAATTTTTCAATTCGCCATTGTACACCGACTGCGGGACAAGTGTTCACGTTTTTATCGTCTTTTCACTTCTGACGGATTTAGCGAACGAGTTTAACTTTCGTCGAGCTTGCGCGAAAATCATTCGGACGAAATGCATTGCTGGGAGATCAACTGATATATTTTTTTATTCTACTCGTAGTTTCGACGCGTTTGAAACTCGCAAGAAGACTGAGGGTAAGAAGATCTATTATACCGTGTAATATCACGCTCAATTATTTACGTTAACGAGGACACGCAGAGATTAGCAACAGGTTTATTTCGAATACTCGAATCAATGGAAAGTTTCATTTAAAATGAGATCTCGCCGGATAAAAGAGAAATTATCCTTTTGGAATGCTTAATTACCGGCTAATTAATTAGCTATGTAAGTACCGCGGTTAATTAAAGAGGATGTAATTGTTTTATCTTACGGAAAGTACGTCATCGTTGCGTAGACAAATTTTCCATTGTGCTTCGACGTTTAGAAGCTCGTTATTTTTTCCATCAATTTGCATATTCGCGCGAAATTACATCATTCGATATTATTCGATACGATTTATATTTCTTTTATTTACGACGCTCTTTCTGCTAGAACCCTGTTCACCGCAGTGAACAACGCAAAGATAACATTTACATGCATGCGAATCACCTTCGCACGCAAAGTAAAGTTGAGCACCGTAACGGGGTTAAAAGCGTGACCATAGTGATAACACACCCATAACTAATAAATATTTATACGGTTAGAGCCATAGACGATCCATATTTCATATTATATAAATTCTCATTACGAACTGCATACTAAACGACGTTTTATTTCCTACGAAACTATTACACGCCAATGACCATCTGAAAGGATCGATTATTTAAATCATCTTCTGTCGCTCTGCGAGCATAAGATTATAACGACGATTAGGGTAACGCGTAACATTGATACATTTGTGTTGGAACCTTCTCCTTTTGTAAAATTACATTTTATTGTAAGTATTATTTTTTGTATTATTATTTATATTTTATATTCTATTATTATATATATATATTGCAAATATATATTAAATATTGTAAAGTTACATTTGCGTGTTACTCTGTATATTAGTAACACCCAGTATATACTAGAAATTTTTGAAACTATTCTCGTTGGATTATTTACGTTCAATTTTAACTTCTTCCATGTTCTGAGTCTTCAAAAAATTTGTGGAAATTCTGGAATACTTGTCTATGTTTTACAATTATTTACAATTATACTATTATTTATATTTTATATTCTATTATTATATATATATTGCAAATAGATATTAAATATTGTTTTGGATAAAACAAATTCAAAAATCGCTGTTTCTAAGACACAAAGTTGATATATGTAATTAATAGAAAATTTGCAACATTGATATTGTTCATTTATGCGCTCAGCCATGCTGTGTTTTCTAAAGTTACATTTGCGTGTTACTCTGTATATTAGTAACACCCAGTATATGCTAGAAATTTTTGAAACTATTCTCGTTGGATTATTTACGTTCAATTTTAACTTCTTCCATGTTCTGAGTCTTCAAAAAATTTGTGGAAATTCTGGAATACTTGTCTATGTTTTACAATTATTTACAATTATATTATTATTTATATTTTATATTCTATTATTATATATATATTGCAAATAGATATTAAATATTGTTTTGGATAAAACAAATTCAAAAATCTGTGTTTCTAAGACACAAAGTTGATATATGTAATTAATAGAATATTTGCAACGTTGATATTGTTTATTTATGCGCTCAACCATGCTGTGTTTTCTAAAGTTACATTTGCGAGTTACTCTGTATATTAGTAACACCCAGTATATGCTAGAAATTTTTGAAATTATTCTCGTTGGATTATTTACGTTCAATTTTAACTTCTTCGATGTTCTGAGTCTTCAAAAAATCTAGAAAAATGTGGAATGCTTGTTGTCTATGTTTTGCAATTATTTATTAAATCAAAGATAGGAAATATTTTTGATGGCAATAGAAAAATTCCTTTCTTCCTTTTCGTAGGTTTCTAGAAAGCACTAGAAACATTTCTTACAATTCTTTCGGGAAGTTTGTTGCATAAAATTGGAAAAATGTTCATTGAAGATCGATAAGAGAAGTGAATTGATAAATTAAATTAATACATCGGGTTGATCGGGAAGTTGAAAGCGAGATTGAAGGAAAATTCAGAAGCAACGCACGTTCGTGGGATTAGCATTTCATTCTTCCGTTGAATAGCCTCGTCATTTTCCCGGAAATCTTTTCTCCATTTTTTAATACAAATACGTTCGCCTAGAAAAACATTCGCCACAGATTTCTAACGTATTCGATTGCATGGCAGGAACAAAATTTCACAACAACTAGAATAAACGACAATCTTACGAATAGAAGAATATTCCAATCGAGATTCGACGTTTATAAAAAAAAAACAAAAATTCTCTTTTCTCTGTCTCTTAACAATTTCTCTTCCATATCGAACGTTTGGTTCTTGAATATTTATCTTTCAATGAGAAAAACGATCCATTTGGACATCTTGCGTTCCTCTGTCTGATAAAATCTCCTAATAAACGATGCTGTTCTATCGTAGTGAAATATAAAGGAGAATTTAATATCCGCTACCTTAGACACGCTACGAACTTTCTAAATATGTAACTTAATATTTGTTTTCCATCCCTTGCTGCGCATATTTCCTACAATTAGGCTCATTATACCTGCGTAATAATGCTGGCCCAAGTAGCATAACACATTCTTCGGATGAATGCCACCTGGGTAACGGCAGCGAAAATGTCTTTTAGAATGCGTTTGCTTATCTGAAACGTTGGCGATGTACAGGACGATACGATGTTCCAAATATAATTCCAACGCGGCACAGGGAAGTCCACATCGGATCGCACTTTCCTGTTGCGTCACGCATGCCAACGCATAACAGTACTACGTACTTACAGTCTGCCAGTGAGTACATAAACGCACCGCTGTTTCAGAACATCGTCCATACACCTACGTGTACGTAATATCGTGTTCGATGCCGGATACAAACATCTGGGATAGTGATCACCGATCTCGCATGATTTAACAGTAACCAACGTTGTCAGGTGCGGTCAGACGACCTGTTTCAAAATTTCATTCAAAATTGTCCATTCGTTGTTATTTCTTTTGTAGCTTTAATTTCACGTAAATTTCTGTATTATTAGTCATACTAAAACCTGTTTGGACCTATGGGACCCGACTATGGTGAACAGCGAGTAATTGCAACATAGAAATTCTTCGATGATTCCAATCAAAAACTGTAAGATTCTTAGCAGATGCACCTTGCTATGTTACCAATGAAACGATACATGGCGACCTTAAGATACTTACAGTTAAAGAAGAAATATGCAAATTCAGTAATAGATAATAATAATAGATTCATTAATTACACAATTACTTGACACGACGGATCAGATCCGCAGGCTAAACAGACATTAGCCTCTAGATTTAAATATTAGATTCAGCTAGAACTAAACATACGATAATTATTTATTATTCACGTTATAGTACCACGCTAGAATAATTTATTTATGATGAGAATTGATTGTAAACTACTTCCAAATAAAAGAAGAAATTCCTGTATTATCCGACTAGTCGGTGTCTCAGCTTTTGTTAATATTGGCTTGGCAACTAAGTGATTGCGGATTTTGTCATTAGGTGGTATGGACAAAATCCGTAATAACTTAGTTGCCAAGGTAATACAAGAATCTACGTGAAGGTGGACGAACGAAAGGAATAACATTGCGATTGTACAATTTTAAATGGAAGGAAACGTAGACGATGGTTAGTCCAGGTGTTAAGTTAGATGGGAAGCATTCGCTGGTTGATTTATTATTTTTATTAGTTGTTAAAATATCTATTTCAATTAAATGATAAAACGTCAGATAGCTAGCGAATTAAATCGATGTAACGAGGAATTATCAAAGAGATAATAAACTGGCGTAGGTGGTGGTTTTTTCTGAAGAGTTTATTACATAATATAATTATGGGAATTATTTATTAAAATATCTGTGGCAGGATATTACAGCGTCGAATAGTTTGGAATTCATGTAACGCGAGATTATTAAATTTGTAATAAATTTGTGTAGGTGCTATTGTTTCCTGGATATTGTACATTAACATAGTCAAGCAATTACACAGCAACTAACTTACTAGCATGTCGATTTCTCATTGGGATTAGGAGCGTGTAACGAATCTTCATTTGGATTAGCCATTGTTGTTATACAATATAGATGATATTTACTGGTACAAATATGATTATTACAGAACTTGACAAGTAACCGTGGCGATTAGATACTCAAGATGCTAATGACAATGATCTTAGGTCCAATAACGAATCCACGGTCAACGGGATAGCAAATGCGTTTTCCTCCAAAGTCTAAGACAAATTGAACTTACTGGTCCACGATTCAAGTGTAACTCAACTTACTTGTCCACAGTACAAGTAGAACTCAAGTAATATTCACAGTCCAAGTGTAACTAAACTAACTCTTTCAGTCCAAGTGGAACTGAACTTACTTGTCCACAGGTCAAGTGGAACTCAACTTACTTGTCCACAGTCCAAGTAGAACTCAATTAACTCTCTCAGTCCAAGTGGAACTGAACTTACTTGTCCACAGTCCAAGTGGAACTGAACTTAGTTGTCCACAGTCCAAGTGGAACTCAACATACTTGTCCACAGTACAAGTAGAACTCAACTAACTCTCTCAGTCCAAGTGGAACTGAACTTACTTGTCCACAGTACAAATAGAACTCAATTAACTCTCTCAGTCCAAGTGGAACTGAACTTACTTGTCCACAGTACAAGTAGAACTCAACTAACTCTCTCAGTCCAAGTGGAACTGAACTTACTTCTCCACAGTACAAGTAGAACTTAACTAACTCTCTCAGTCCAAGTGGAACTGAACTTAGTTGTCCACAGTCCAAGTGGAACTCAACTAACTCTCTCAGTCCAAGTGAAACTGAACTTACTTGTTCACAGTCCAAGTCGAACTGAACTTACTGGTCCACGATTCAACTGTAACTGAACTTACTTGTCCACAGTCCAAGTGGAACTGAACTTACTTGTCCACAGGTCAAGTGGAACTGAACTTAGTTGTCCACAGTCCGAGTGGAACTGAACTAACTCTCTCAGTCCAAGTGGAAATGCACTTATATACTCTTCTCTGTACTCCTCTGTACCCTTCGGTCCAACTATATTTTTAAGGAGAGCTATACAACTATTCCATACCTCTGTTAGGTGAAAACGTCCATCCCGTGACCGTGGGCTACGTTTAGCGACCAGATGTGTCACTTCGAGCCCAAGCCTACTGTCATAAATCAGGGGCAAACATAATCAGATTAAATCATAAACAACTACTTCTAAGTTTTATTATTTAAGTACATTATAATAAACAATCTAGATTAAAGTATTGAGGATCTCCCCAAAAATTCCAAAACAAAGGCCTCGATGTTCTTTCATCTCCGACAAGCATATCTCTTGTTATTAGTCGTGACAATGCGTATTTATATCTACCATTTGTATTTTTACAAAAGTTACGTTAATAATAATTGCACATTGTAAGTAAACGTTAGATATCGATTTCCATGGAGCAAGTGTTTTACGCGAATATCGAAGTCGACGTTGGGAAAACAAGTTACAACTTGTCGGCTTTTTCCCTGCAGATATTTTCTCCAATCTGACGATATATAAGACACTGTCATTACGTGTTTATTATCGACAAAAGACAGGATGATCCAATTTCTTACGTTCGAAAATCAATTAACCATCGAACAGTACTTTTCTATCACAGACCAGAAATGATATAAAAAATAATTTCCTTGAACGATGAAAAGATCTTATACAGCGTAATGACAAACGATGTTCGTTAAATTATAAAACTTCTCGCAACTTGCGTAATCGAATCGTTTAAATTAACCTTATCAGGCCCGATGAAACGAGCGGCTTCGAAATTTTATTTAAAATTGTACATTCGTCGCTATTTCTTTCGTTCGTCAGATTTTATGTAAATTCCTATATTAACAAAAAATTGAGAAATCGATTAGTCGGATGAAGTAAGAATTTACATAAAGTTTGCCGAGCTAAAGAAACCTGTAACAATTCTAAATTAAACTTTGAAATTATTTAACTACACAGACATATACAATTAGACATTTTGTTACAAATTACAAACTAAACAGTCGAATATAAAACGTAGATTACTCAAAGATTCCACTCAAACTCAAACAGTCCCATCTTTCGTGACTGTTTGCAGTTGTTTGCAGTTCGTCGATGTACGTTCCTTCGATTCGCAACAACGAGCATCGTTTTGCTGCTTGTTCCTTAACACTAGAACTACCACGCCAGTTAAATTAACTGGCTTGACAATTTTATTTCAAAATTCCCACTTCATGTTATATTTTTTCTCCGCAATGATGCGATGACTTTTGCAGGGATAGCTAAAGGAACAATATAATAAACTTAAATTTCGTTTTATTCATTTAGAACGAAAGTAATTTTGTACCATGGCTACTTCTACCAGTACCACTCAAATTGATTGATCATTTTATACAGCACAGTCGTTGGAATAAGACCTGATTTCTCGTTTTATAAAGCAATATTTTACAAGCCTTGAAAATGTAAACAATTGGAAGCATCCGAATTGTCGGAAAACCTGGAAACGATACCAATGGAATGCTCCGATATCGAGGACAATGAATTCTCTGAGTGTGAAGGAAAAAATTGAAATTTGTAGGGAAACAGAAAAGAAAACGAGTGCTGAGAAAGTGAGTCAGAGAACATTCTGAATGTCGTGTTCGGGTCGCTGCTCGCTTATCGCTACGGTGACAGGGTGTCGATTATTAGACGATAGATCGAAGCTGCTGGATATGTCACTCTATTAATTACCACGATTAATGCGATTATCGCGAATTCCGTCGAAACTTTAACCACGTGAAAATAACGTTAATCATTCGCCGCGTCGTTATTACGTGCTTTTCATGCGTTTCAACGCGCGCCATTGCTATTCACAAACGCGTGCAAATGCCGCCGAAAAAAGGAAGCAACAAGAGACAAAAAAAAAAAGAAGAAGAAGAATACAAAAAGAAAAAAGGAAAGAAAAAGAGAAGCGAGATATTGGTAGCGGAATCGCGTCGCATCGACGTATGTCCATTGTAATGATCAGCTCGTTCGTTATCGTCATTTTATTTCCCCATAATTGCAGACGCGCGTGCACACCGGTCTCGTAATTAAACCAGGTATTATTTCCCAAACAGCGCAAAGCACATGTTCCATAAATTTCTGCGTATGCCGGCAAAGGTGCGAGTTCGTCGCTCCGCCGCGATAATTAATCACGCCCACGCCCATGTATCTGGCCGCAGTAATTAACTTTTGTCGGGCGAGAAGGCCGGAGGAGGGTGGGCGAGGCACCTCCTCACCCCCATCGGCGTACGAAAGTCAGAATCTGGCAACGCTGATTACCAACTTCATTAATTCGATACACACGGAATAGTGTGGTGCGCGTGGCCGCGTTACAATTCCGTTGCCGGGCGCCGATACGCCAGCTTTTATTCCACCCCGTAGCGAGTTAATGGAATTAATTAGCCGAATGGTAAAACGCGGTCAATCCGCAAACAACGATATTACGACGGCTATAGTGGCGCGTAATGCCTTCAGGAACAGAACGAATGGCTTATATCGTTACATTGGCGTTGAGCGAGCGCAGGGTAAACACGCGTCGTCGTAACGCGTTATCATGCAGTGCATGTCGATGCTCGGTGAAAGTTGCTTTGCTATTTTGAAATCGAAGTTTCGCAAGTTCGGATCGCGTCCTGCGCGCCAGGCAGATCCTTCGCCGTTGCTTTCGTTCGCGTCGGTGGACGCTCGCAGCTTCGTCAGGAGCTGACCACGGCTGTTGGATTATCGTCGTTGGAAGCGTAAGAGTATCATCGACTGTATGGAAATTTGTTACGAAAACGTCGGGACACGGTGTTCGCGGAGTTGTTCCTTTCGTTCGATCGCTTCCAAGCTAATGTTCGCGTGGGAAGATTCGCGACAGTTTGTTCGCTTGCAGAGTAGTCGATGGGCTTGTTGACTGCCATTGAATCGTCGAGTGCTTCGAGTAGAACGCGGCACGTCTGCGATATTATGATTCCCTTTATGTGCACCCCATAAAACGCTGTATGGTACCATACGGATGTCAATGGCATAATGGTAAAGTTCCATAGTGTCTATTCTTCCATTGATATTTCTTCTCAATTCGGTTGTCGGTTAAGAATTGCTGTTCCTTGTTTGATTTATATTAGTTTCCTATGTGCTGTTTGCTAGAACGTAGTTTCATGAATTTAATTTTTATGTGTGTTTCATATTACGCGTACTTATACGTCTGCTTTAATAGGTAGGTAAATAAATAAATAAATAATGCGTCAGTCTACCTGTAGGAACCGTATTCTTGTCATTCACGGTTCAGTCTCGAATTTTCCATTCAGTGCTGCTCAAGCAGAGAAAGTGAAACGGTCAGGTTGCAACCCTGCAGCTAATAGGTCAAGAACACCAGGCGGAATTCCGTGATGGTTATGCTGGCAGACAGACGTCAAACTGCTGGTATGCGCTCGGTATTCGGTTCTATCATCTTTATGCCGTACTACGATACGTCCATGCGAACCTCTTCCTCCTCCATCTCTCTAATTCTCTGCCAATTCAATCTTCTATAGGGTGGCTCATACGTAGTTCGTGCAGCAAACAGTATCTGCGAAAAGAGAACACTCTTTCGCACACAGTTGTCCTTCAGCCTTCAGGAAGCTTTCGTTAACGTTAATTGAAATTAATGAAAAAAGTATCTTGGATTGAATTCTCGTCGTTGGAATTCTGAGAAATGTACGTACACGATGATAAACGACTTGTCAAGTTATGGAGTCCCATACACAGCGGGAAAGCCTGTCAATAACAGCTAGTTAGCTGCCTCTGACGAGTATACTCGTCACGAAGAAATGGCAATATTTTGCATTACAACGAGCCTATTCTATGTAGAAAAAGACAGTCGTTTCGTTAGTTCTGTATTACAACAGTCACGCGTACTCTGTGTTTGACGAGTATACTCGTCANTCGCTTGCTTCGAGGTACGCGTTTGCTCAAAGTTTCCAACGAGTTCGCAGCAACCAACGTTTCGTTTGCGATATCTTCCCATCGACTTGAATTCTGCAATTCTCTTTTCGAACGACGTAACTGCAGAAGCTACAGTTGCAAGGTGGCCGCGAGATTCGCCCACGTTTGGAACAACAGTAGGTTCGTGACGAACGTGCCAAGCTACGGTATCTCTTCTACTGTCTGTCGTACCACGGTTCACAGCCTCGCAAGTGCACGCCTTACGTACGCGTCACGGAAGCTCAGCTGTCGAGCGGTCAACGTATCGCCATCGTCGTCCTTTGCTCTCGCGTGACCACGAGCCATTCTCTTTCTGCCCAACAACGGGGTCGTGTCCGTTTGCCTGGCACCTAGCGGGTCTCTCGAGCCGCGTCAGGAACGCGGAAGAACCTTTGGCGTTGGTCTGGTCGCTTCCGCTCGACCAGCCGCGATTTGCGATTCATCCGCGTGAAGAAGAACGGCCTTGAGCCACAGATAGAAAAATAGACCGACATGGAACTAGACGGATAGAACGAGACAGCGCGTGCTAAGGAACAGAATCGAGCGATGAAAAGGGTGAAAAGATGGTGTGAGAAGGGTGTGAGGAAGCGGAAGAGCAGGCACAAGACGCAGAGAAGGAGAAAAAGAGTAGGCGCATCGAGCTGCGATACCTAACGTAGGGTGAGCCCAGCTTATGTACGAATATGTACGAGCGCACAGTCGCACGGCCCACGTGGAAAATGCGCCAGCCTGTCTATATACGTGTGTATGTACATACACGTACCTGTTGCTTACTCCATTGTTCTGCGTGTTGGTGGTTTTCATGTACGTGTACACGTTCCTCATCTGTCCGCCTCTTTCCCCTCTTCGCCGCTGCTCGGCGGCGTGTACTCTCGCAGCTACCGGCCACTCTCGCCATCCCGGCCCTCTCATCCGCAAGAACCTACGAATGTAAGCGAAGTATATTTATGGAGGAACACGGTTGCTTCATCTCCTACTTGGGCCACGTACTTATGCACGTACACGGGGGCCTGCCACGAGGGAAGACGGCCGGGATCGCCGTTCGTTCGCTCTTCTTCGTGTACACAGAGTAGTCGACCGGATATTTATGTACGCGTCGAGAGGGTAAGACGAAGGAAGAAGAGGAAAGAGAAGACGTGAGAGCGAGGAAGAAGCCAAGCTGTGCTTCGCGTACAACAGCAGCGCGCTGAGGATGGCCGCTGATCTTGCGGTGCTCGCAGCTCGCATTCATGTTCCCTCTGTTCGTTGTATCCTTCTTCAGTTTCCGTTCCTTTGGCCTGGCGGATCTTGCAGTTGCACGAGCCTCGCACAGAATATAACCGGAGCCCTTTCTTCGTGGCGGACCGACCCTCGCGTGTACGGACGCCGTGTTAACGTTTACGCGAGCCCACGAGACCAGAAGTTTCTCCATTCATAACTGTGCAAGTGGATGCCGCAGCAAATGGTCCCTCGACCGCCTTCGGGCTGTTGCTCGTGCACGTACACGTAGAAGCCGCTCGTTTGCTCTCCTCTCCTCTCTTCCATGGCAAATGTAGGTTACCGCCGGTGACGACTGTGCTCACGCTGCCGTGTTGCTTCGTTGTTTGCGTTCGTTCCCCCTGCACGCTCGCTGTACGGGTTAGCCGTGTCCGTGGGAAGGCTCCCAAGGTCGCTCGTTGCCTTGTCATTGCTACGGTGACTCCTCTTCCGGCCATCGCTCGACCCTGCTTTTTCGGTGGAAACGTCAGCTCCGGAATGGGCCGTGCGATATTTTCTAACGTCGGACGTTACAGCTTTGTTCGGATCGTCTTGATATTATCGACTTCTTGGGACGAACGATCTCGTCTTGCTTTTGTATTTTGCGCCAAAGTTTCGTACACGCGGCGGTCTACTTCTACCGATTCAGGGCAGATCGGAATTCCGAGGATTTTCAGGCTCCGCCGCCTGCGTGGGAAGTTTAAAGTTGCACTTTGCGATGGCAAACTGAATTTTAGACTTCCAACTGCCACGATGCTGAGATATTTGGATTTTCGCGATAAACGATCGTCTGCTTCTGCATTCTGACAAGTTTCTTAGACACTGCGGTCTACATCTTCAGGGAAGGACGAAAACTGAAACTTCCAGGCCGCACTGTCTCCATGCAAACGGAAATATTCCGATGGAATGTTCGGGCTCGATGCAGTTGACGATTGGCAACTGAAGGTACAGCATCATTGTTACTAAAAAAGGAGGAATTTTATGCCAAATGGCACAATCGTTCGACCTGTAATCTACTTTTCTAACGCGAGATTCTTATTTTATTTGGCTTTTAAGTTCCGAGTTAATTCGACCATCCGTTGCTGTTATTTTTGCCCCTAAATGTTATTTTCACTTTCCGATGTTGCTTTCCAACGAAATATTTCTTTCTTTTTCTTCTTCTTCCATTAAACATTCTTTCGAAGTTTGGTTATTCAAACTCGAGTGGACTGAATTCGAGTAAGATTTTCCTGTAACTTGCTTGTTTCCTGATATTCTTTCGCAATTGAAATCCATTTTCTGATAAGCAATTTCGCAGAGCAATCAATAGTTGGTCTCTTTAATTTCTCCTGCGTTCGCTCTTTGAAAATCTACACGCTAGTTCGATGGTAGACGACGAGTCGAGGTGAATCGGATCTTCGCCCCTGGCACAAATTGAACTCTTCACACGGCGCGTGGTACACTGAGATTGCACTCGTAGAAAAGTCGCGGCTCGTCTTAATGCGACGATTTGCGATTCAACGCTCGCTGATTTCGAGGAGGATGAAAGAAGTTTTCTGGTTGAACTGCTGGCCTTTGTGCGCCCGCTTCTATTGTCAACGTCTACATGGTACTCGGCATTTGCGGCTGAAAAGAAGTACTACAGGGACGAGCACCGTTTGTGTTTGGCCCGGTTAACATTTTGCCACAGCCTCATTTCCTTGAATTATCCGCTCTCCTTCTTTTTCCGCCAGCCGAGTGCGCCAGATGAAATCTTTATTTCGCTCTATCCGCATTAAAACCATCTTCGTCTCCGTATTTCTCGCAAACCAGACAAAAGTTGCCTCCATCTTGGGTAGTTTATACGTTTTCTTCTAAATAGCACCGAATGGACTACTTCGAAAGACTAAAACTCGCAATATTTTGGATATTTTTTAATACCAGCAGCGTGGTGTACCGATCTTTTCCACGATTCTATCTTTTTCCTATATGGTAGTTAGTTGTAGTTTCTATGACTTTAATTAGGCGCGCAATTAGTACAGAATATCTTCCCACTTTTCAACATTGATGTCCATTTTAATTTCCGCCAAACTGCGTCTCTTCTCAGGTCTGTGAACGAAGGTTTATTTGGCAGGTTGAATATTTTCCATATTTCTCAATATCAAGAGTCTCGATTTATCGCAAGCTTCGAGTTATTTGTTTTTTTACTTTCCGCTGCTTTCACTGTTTTTCCATGAGCGTTTTAGATTCACAATTAGTGTTCTGCCATTTTTCCATGTTCACGTTCATCTTAATTTCGCCAAACTTCGTCTCTTCTCAGGTCTGTGAACGAAGGTTTAGTTAGCAGCTTGAATCCGCGATATTTTCGATATTTCTCAATATCAGGAGTCTCGATTTATCGCAAGCTTCTAGTTATTCGCCTTTACTTTCCATTTCTCTCACTGTTTTTCCATGAGCATTTTAGATTCACAATTAGTGTTCTGCCATTTTTCCATGTTCACGTTCATCTTAATTTCGCCAAACTTCGTCTCTTCTCAGGTCTGTGAACGAAGGTTTATTTGGCAGGTTGAATCCGCGATATTTTCCATATTTCTCAATATCAAGAGTCTCGATTTATCGCAAGCTTCTTGTTATTCGCCTTTACTTTCCATTTCTCTCACTGTTTTTCCATGAGCGTTTTAGATTCACAATTAGTGTTCTGCCATTTTTCCATGTTCACGTTCATCTTAATTCCGCCAAACTTCGTCTCTTCCCATATCTGAACGAACGACGTGGATGCGTTTCGAAGGATTAAAATTGGCAATATTCCACTGTTTAGTCGGACAGCAGAGAACGTGACAATGCCATTTCCGGCGCGGGTCGATCCGACACTCGACGAGAAGTCGCGCGAAATGGGCCACGCGTCCACTCGGTACAAGCAGAAGAAAATTGCCGAAGAAAAGAAAAGACTGCAACTTCCCACGCGCGCCATGTAACAGAATAAATCGAGACAATAGACAGCGAACAGGTGTAGAAACGGCCAGCCTGACAAGTGGCGCCCCGCCGCTTAATCCCCGTTGGTCCCTCGGTGCAACCCGCGAACTTTACCATAAGACAGTGGCGTACGTTTCGTCTTTCCTCCTTCCTTGCTTTCACTTCTGGGTCGGATCTCGGAGTATTCGCAAAGTGGTGTTGTCGCTGCTTGTACACACGTACACAAGATCGCTGGTATACAGAACCGAAGACAGGGCTGGGTGGTGTAAAAGGAAAGTAGGGTGGTAGGTGAGAGACGATGCAGGCAGAGGTGAGCAACAGGTTCCCTAAAGCTCGAATGACACGCTTCGGGGATTTTCGCGAAACGGCTATTTTGCGTCCTGCACCACAGTCCTATACTGGGTGCACACTAAAACCGAATCAAATTGGCTCTGTGTCTCGACCCTCGCAAGATCGCGCTGCTACTCCACGCCATGTCCCATGGAATCTCGTTTTTCCACTCTGTTGGAATATTTCTCGAAAATTGACAAAATCATCGACCGTTGTCACAAACTTGTCGTTTCTTGCCTCATTATCAGATCACCTGGTTTTCGTAAAAATTCCCAGCTCTGTCCTTGGACGCGCAAAAATCCGCACCTGTTCGATGTTCGTTCTTAAAGCCCGTGCGATACTCGTGCCACTGAAAACGGTAATTCCGCCAACTATTTCGGTGCGGAGCGGCGGCCTCATAAATCGTGCGGTGCGGCAATAGCCGCAAGGTCAACGGTGCATCCCGATTTCGTGAGGGGTAGCGAGCGGAATCGCGTGGGAAGCTGGTGGTCCGCGCGTACGCACACGCGGCGCATCGGCTGCAAGTTTCGAAAGCACGTGGCCGAATAAGTTTCGCTAGGGCCACGTCGGGGATTATACGTCACGGCACAGCTGAGCCTCTCTTGCATCCACGTGAAATACCGTCACGTTCCTCGGCCGTGTGCGTTTCACACGTACACACACGTACGCGTACGAACACCGGCTCACGTGCTACGTTTCCGTGTGTATCCGCCAAGGGGATGAAGGCAGGGGCGTAGAGATGAATATGTGAATATGTGCCACGTGAGCTAGCGGCCGAACGAAAGCGAAAACGAGGTTGGAGGGCCTCCTCCACCCTCAACCTCCTGCAACCTCGTCCTCATCCTCCGCCGTCATCCTTCTTCTCTCTCTCTCTCTCTTTCTCTCTCGCTCGCTCGCACTGCGAGTTTGCCGCTGCTCGATGTATTGCACACCGATATGCACACAGCCATACAGCATTCGGTTCGATGTGTGCGGCATAGATGCGGAGCGAGGTCGAGTCCCGGTTTACCGGCTCACCCTCTCATCGCTCGCCTCCGACTCCTCCTACGTCGGATTTCCTAGTCAATACGTCCGTGACGTGAGTTTCGACAGCTTCGCCTCGCTCTCCGCTCAAAACGAGTCTCTGTCGTTGCGGTATCCTGGTTCCGGATCCGGGCCAAGCTTGACGATTCAGTCTTCTTCAGGGTGTTAACCCGTCGATGGCTTCAGTGCTTGAGAAAACTAAAAACACCAGATGTAGAGTTTTCTTAGAAGCGAGCACTGCAACAGCCTCCCTAAAACTAAAACTCTACATCCCTACAAACAATTCTCCGCTAATATTTTTCTAACTGTCGTCGTAAATATCTGAACCTTGTCCATTGTCAATGCCGAACACGTTTGCCAGCCGCCTTTCTCTTCCCCATTCAAATTAATTTATTACTAAAACAGCTACGAGAAGACTAAACAGATTATGTGGTTCTTTGGGAGTGATAACCACTTCGACAAAACATACAGTTAATTTGCTTATATAGTTTATAATGGGGAATTCTCGTTTCGCTGAGGAGATCTGCGACATGTTTAAAGAGACGCGTAAAATATATAAAAATCTTCTTTCTAATTGTTGTTTATCCTTTTCTTATATTCGTGCGCAAGCTGAATCATTTTGGGACTGTTACAAGCCGCAGAAGGAGAAAGAAAGGACAATACAAATTCCCATAAATAGAAGCGCCACCACAAAGCTGCAAGTCCATTGCAACGATTTATAGTCCAGCAGCTTCGAATGGTCAAAATCTTTGCCTCCTTCTATAGAGAATTTCCACGTTCGATCTACTGCTGTTGCCATACTACGAACCACGCGATAAAAGGAACACGGTGGATCGGCGGATTCGAAGTTGCAAAGGAACATAATGGACGTGGTCGTAGGTCAAGAGCGCGCCATACGTGCAGTCAGAATAGGAACGTCGGTCTGATCGGCGTTTATCGGCCGGTGGAATTTTTTAAACGAGCGTATTCACCAGAAAATACTTTGGCAAACAGCGTTGCCCAACAGAGCTCCTTCCTTTCTCCACGATGCGCGGCGATTACGCGCGCATTCCGCGCATTACCTGAGCACAGGTGGCACGCGCCGATTACGTAAAACACGGCTCGCTGCCGCATCCATAATGTACGAGTCGGCTTGGCCAAAGCACGCCAGGTCTGTCTTGGCCGCTGTGTGTTCGAAGCCGTACGATCCTATCGGTTCGATCTCGCTCCGGCTATCGTTCCCTGGGCTCCATCTTCCTCTTCATCTCTCTCTCTCTCTCTCTCTCTCTCTCTCTCTCTCTCTCTTTATCCCTCGCTTCGTGCACGTCCAGCTGGAATAAGGAGCACGAGCAAGGCCGTGGTCGGCGGTACGCCGCGGTCTAAACTTGTCCGGCGATGAAAACTTGGCACGAAACATCCTAGTGACCCCATTGTCTGCTTTGCTCGCAGAGGCAGCACGCCGCGCCTCTCCTTCTTCCAGGCCCCTCCGCCTCCATTAAGCCAGAATTAACAAAGGGTGGATGTACTCGCGCCCACGACCCCTGACCTGCGAGCCTGCCGCACCGTTTCCCCACCTCCTGCAGCTTCTCCGTCTCCTCATCTCCCTCTTGCTCCACAAACACCGTCTCCTCCGCCTCCAACCGCCGCCGCTTTATGACCGTCTCTGTTGCGTACCAGAGGCCATTTGTTTCTAACTGCCAGGCAAACACCAACACCCTCCGATCCGACCACCGGTCAGAGCAACAGGTCCTTCAGGACGAGGTCACACGTTGGCTTCGCTGCCGCCAGCTTCCTACGCGCTAGCAAAGGCTATGCAGCGTCCACTAGTCGAAGGATACGGCCTCCGGTGTTCGCTGAGAGGATTCAGGACGCGGACGAGTGCAGGAGGAGACGAGACACGGTTCGAGCGTGTGGAAATCGCGCGCGAATTGCTTGCCAGGATGGCGAGGAGTGTGAGAGGGTTCGAACAGGTAGGAGATTTGGTACGGACAGGTTTCCACTATGTGCGCTTGTAAGCTTAAGGGGGTGTCTTGAATTAGAATGTTCTGAAACTGCGTCTTCTTGTGATTTGGAAAAGAAAGAAATGAAGTTATTGATTTTTGAGTATGGTTTTATATTTTTAGATTTCTAAGCCTATTTCATGGGCTGCAGTTTTCATTCGGTGGGAAAGATCCACCTCGTAATTCTTGACCGAAAGAAAAAACTAAAAAAGGATTAAATTATTATATGTTTTTCTTCTCGATGAACAAAAAAAAAATAGTGTGAAATTAAAAATTTTCGTGGGTTAAAAAAAATGTGTTTTATAAAAAGAAAAAATAAACTTTGAGGTGCTATAACAACTATTTAAATAAACTTTTTGACGAACTTTTTTAGTTCATCGAGAAGAAAAATATACAATAATTTAATCCTTTGTTGGTTTTTTGTTTCAATCGAGAATTACGAGGTGGATCTTGCACGCCCATTGAAAACTGCAGCCCATGAAATAGGCTTAGAAATTTCTTACAATTTTTCCTTTTACTTTAAACAAAATTTTTTTGTATTCGTTAAATATATATAAAACCATATCTCAAAATTCAATAACTTCATTACTTTCTTTCCCTTCTAAAAAAAATTACAAAAGGACGCTGTTTTGCAACATTCTAATTCAACACACCTCTTTAAGCTTTTGTATTTCATAGGAGGAGGAGGAGGAGCAGGAGAGTGTTCTACAGGTTTCCTGGTCGTCTTAGAATATTTGACGTAATTGCTTCGTTGATTTGTATATTGCTTGCATAACAGGTGGTTGGGTTGTACTCGAAGAAATCTTCCTACTTCTCCGAAGAAAGTGGATGAGGCGAATAAAGGAATGTTTATATCTCGTGCAGGAGATTCAACTTTCTCGGTGCAATTATATCTCTTACGTTTCCTTAATCCTTCGTATATACGATGATTGGAATATTAATATGAAATATAATTTGTTTATCGTATGCAATGGACAATGTACGTAGCTTCGTTCTATTCGCGTGTCAAGGGATGAAGACGTTTCGAGCAACATTTTAACTTACCACATACCTAACGTCGTTTTATGAAACGTGTAATGTATATAACAATACATCTAGTCCAAGAACATTTTTCCAAAATTAATTCGATGAACGTTCCATAAATTTTATTCGATAGAAATTTACGTATTAAACATAGAATCGAAGAAGGGTCGCGATTTTAAATACGTCGTTGCGCGAAGAATATTTCCAACGTTATCAAATCATCCAGTTAAATGAAAAAGTTGGCTCGAAGGAAGCGTTTAAAAAATTCATCGGCGAGCCCACCGTCGAGTTCGATTTTCCATTTTTTCCCCGTGTCCGCACACGAGCAGAAGGCGCGAGTTGGTGAAACTCGTTAACGAAATCCTGAAGGCAATCAATCCATCGCGTTCGGAACGCACGCGACCGGAAATAAATCGTCGGATCACGAGCCATGTCGTTCGACACAGTCGCCACGGAGTACATTTTTCTCCCCCCCCCCCTTTTTTTTCTTCAAACTGGGTCAACGTGTGACACAGTATGGAAACTATAATAAATCTTGCTGGTGGGTGGCGTGGGACTTGACCTTGCCACTTGAACTTGTCCCCTTTTCCGACAGCGTAGTTTCGACCGCCATATAACTTCGCCAGTCATTCTTCTTCCCCTGTTGGATCGCCGTAACTTGAATCATAAACTTCCGAGAAATAAAGGATTCGCGGAAACTGCCGTCGGAATCTGCGACGTACGAGCTTCCGGGGCATTTACCTCTGTCTGGCCTGCTCTCCTTTCATTGTTGTTGAACGTCGATTGTCCCTGTTCCTTTGCCAAGCGCTGTCTCTCGAATATCTGCACCGACAGTGCGTAAAATACAGATGTTTCGTACAATGCCTGGGAAATCTGTAGGACGTTTAATTTTTCACGCGTTTATCATGAAAAGCGAGCGAAATATTAACTGTCCAAGAATTAATTGTCACGTTTTATACAATTGCCACGTTTGGTAGCGTTAATCGACGTTAAGGTAACTGGCAATCAGTTCCACTTCCGGCTAACCTGCTGTGTGCAGGAATACTGGAACGGGAAAGGATCAAAGTTGTTCGAAAATAATTATCGATATTGTAGTATCGTGGACGAGGAGCCTGGGGGGTGTAGTGCAGATTGTAAACAAGCGGTTGCTGAGTATGTGCGTAATAAGGCTAAAACAAAAGACAAGGGGTAGCTAGGGGACGATAAACGAATTAACAGGAGAATGAGTTGAGAAGCTGAAGAGTGCGGATTGCGTTGTCGATATAGTATTGTTAGCGTTGTTGAGAGAGAGAGTTGGATTTGTGGTGACGAGAGTTGTTAATTAATCATCTAGTCGCTGCGATTAGTTCATGTTGAATAACCACAGTTTTCTGTCTAATTAACATCTGTTTAATCCTTTTATCATTAGTAAACTAATTATAATAATTTACGATACTGTGATATATGTATGTCGGGTTAGCATTAAGATTAGGGGCGTATAGTGAATCTCCTCTTGAATTGGCTATTGTTGTTATGCAATATAAATAATATCTACTAGTGCCAACTATGATTATTACCGAATTTCACAAGTAACCGTGGCGATTAGATACTCGAGATGCTAATGACAATGATCTTAGTTCAATACCTAATCCACGATCAACGGGATGACAAAATGTGATTTATTCCACGGTCTAAGTCGAAGTGGATTTACTGATCCACGATTAGGGTGCAACTCAACGTACTTGTCCACAGTACAAGTAGAACCTATGTGACTGAAACTCAGTCCAAGTGGAACTGAACTTACTTGTCCACAGTACAAGTAGAACTTAACTAACTCTGTTAGTCCAAGTGGAACTGAACTTACTTGTCCACAGTCCAAGTGGAACTGAACTTACTCGTCCACAGTCCAAGTGGAATTGCACTTACTCTCTCAGTCCAAGTGGAACTGAACTTACTTGTCTACAGTCCAAGTGGAACTGAACTCACTCTCTCAGTCCAAGTAGAACTGAACTTACTTGTCCACAGTCCAAGTGGAACTGAACTTGCTTGTCCACAGTCCAAGTGGAACTCAACTTACTCATCCACAGTCCAAGTGGAACTGAACTTATTTGTCCACAGTCCAAGTGGAACTCAACTTACTCTTTCAGTCCAAGTGGAACTGAACTAACTCTCTCAGTCCAAGTGGAACTGAACTTACTTGTCCACAGTCCAAGTGGAACTGAACTTGCTTGTCCACAGTCCAAGTGGAACTGAACTTGCTTGTCCACAGTCCAAGTGGAACTGAACTTACTTGTCCACAGTCCAAGTGGAACTGAACTTGCTTGTCCACAGTCCAAGTGGAACTCTACTTACTCTCTCAGTCCAACTGTCCTTATATACTCTTCTCTGTACCTCTCTGTATCTCTCTCGGCTCAATCTCTGTTTTTAAGGAGAGATATTTAATTACTACGTACCTCTGTTAGGTACATGTCCCTTCCGTGACAGTGGCTACGTTCAGCGACCAGTTATGTCGCTTCGGGCCCAAGCCCATTGTCATAATTTCCGGGCATCCATAATCATAAACAACTATTTGTAAGTTTTATTATTTAAGTACGGCTATAATAAACAATCTAGACTAAAGTATTGGGGATCTTCCCAAAAATTCCGTAGGAAAGGCCCCGGTGTTCTTTCATCTCCGACATATATATATATAATAATTTATTTAAATCTTACTTGGTTGCCAAATTAAGAATTAATTAACAGACACTTGGTTAACAGATGAGAATTTGATTCTTCGGTAGACAAATGATAACTCACTCTCCTATAGACTAACTCTTCGATTGGCAAAATGATATTGACTGTACAACGATACTAACGAGTTATCATTAGAATGACAGTATCTTGCGTATCTTCGGAGCAAACGCGAAAACACTTTTGGCAGGAAATTTTCAAATAGACGAGAATCGACAGTGGTAGGCCAAGTATGATCAGCAAACCGGCAACAATAGACCGTTTAAGCGTTGCAAATATTTTAGTTGCCTCTCGTAATTATTTACCCACGCATCGGCGCAACATAACTCGCTACGAACTACGCAGCATCCTGCATGCTCGCAAATATTGACATTAAAATTCCATTGGCCGAATCGCGGGACAGGAAGCACCGACGAAACGTTCGACGGAATAGTAATAATGGAAAAGGGCTGCTGTAATACGCAGCCAGCTTCGCTATATTTCCGGTAATTTGAATAGACCAGCGAAAACTCGTGCAAGAATTTTCCTTCTCCACAATTGTTGCATAATTTGTGTAATTGTGTACACAAAAACGTCGATTCTCTTCATTTCTCTGCATTGTATCTTTCTTAGTATGTTATTAGATTAAATTATAAATAATTATCGATATTAAACAATGGACAGTATCGAATATCGCGTTGTAATTATGACAAATCTATGCAGGATATTCGCTAGAAAATACACTTTGCTGTATCACGTTTGAAACGTCAGGATCGTTTTTCATTTCTATCTCAGATGATTGCCGAGATGATCTCGAATTTTTCTGCTCATTTAGTGTACTATCTTCAGTTGTCCTTGTTGGTTGTCCCTCGATGGTCTTGGTCTTTTCTACTTCTTCCTCAAATTCCAGACTATTTACTTCTCTACTGTTCTTTAATATTTCATTGGATGATAATTCTACAGGTTGAACATTTCCATCTACCAAATTTTCCGAGATATCACTATGCAGGATATTCCTATGGCGAAGTATAAATAAATTGTCGACGACTGCAGGTTTCGACAAACCGGAGAAGACGCGCTGCTGAACAAAAAGGCTCCGAACGCGGATGTTTCTTCAAACTTCAAAATTAATGTTGTAATAAGCAGAATGATATATAAGACACTTAGGATCATAACTAAAACTGTAACTGTGACGTATGTGCTTTTTGCAACGTATTACTCTCGATGACTTTTCTGCTGATTGAGTTCGCAGGTCAGTTCAACTGTCCTGTCCTTTGACCGATTACGCTGTGTCGATACGCCGGCTATTGCAACAGAACCAGCTTGAAATCCATTTTTTGAAACATGAAAATACAAGTGCAATTTCACGATCAAGTAACCAACTTTCGCGCGATTGAACGTGAAACTCGTACACCTGTTTCTTCATCGCGACAAATACAATTTACATATCGCGGTTCGTACAGTCCACGTTCCTGCGATTTTTACCGCTGCCGCGAGCCTTCCGTTTGTGGAATCTCGTCAGACAGTTGAAGGCCTATCGATTCACGCGCGCTCTCAGCACGACAGGACACAGGAGGGGAAGGTCGTTTCACGTTGCGGCGAAAAAAGACAACGCGAGAGCTTCGGTCGTTAGGTTACAAAGAACAGCAATCCGTTTGGCGACGAAACAAGCGCGGGGCGACGTTGGTAACGGCGAGAGGCTGCGAAATAAATGGAGGGAATGCCGTTGTAAAACGTCGATAAGCCGAGGAGATGAAAGGGCGAGAACGAAGCCCGTAACTGGCGGTACATGTGGGCCAACAGTTTGTCGAGGTGACGTCGCTACGATATGGGGGCAGGTCAGTGATATCCAAGCGGAGTTTAAACGGTTGTTCGCCTGGCTACAAACTCTCGATGGCCAGTGAAGGCTCTCGAACTGCTCTCAAGCACGCTGCAACAAAACAAACCTGTCGACTTTGTTGCTGTAACGTAAAATTGACACTTGGATTGTAGGAGAAAAGAAGGCTGAATCGTAACCCAACTATTAACTTTCTTTTATCGAATTTTATTATAAATTTAACACTTACAAAAAATAGAATGACACTGAACCGGAGAAAGGGCCTGCACAAGAACAGGAACTAGAACTGGAACAAGAACTGCCAGAGCTGGCTGAAGTCTCGGCTTATATGCGTTTTGGTTTTTGGATGTTGAGGGCTCGGTGTAGGTTATGATGTGTCCAAAGAAGTCCGAAGCTCGAGGGCCTACGTCTTATCTCTGATGTGGACTAAGGTGTGTCATAGCCTCTGTGCCTCTGTGTAGGCTATGATGATGATGGTGATGATGTGTCCAAAGGAGTCCAAAATTCAAGGGTCTATGTCTTATCTCTGATGTGGACTAAGGTGCCTCACAGCCTTGGTGTAGGTTATGATGATGATGATGATGTGTCCAAAGGAGTCCAAAATTCAAGAGTCTATGTCTCATCTCTGATGTGGACTAAGGTGTGTTGTAGCCTCTGTGTAGGCTATGATGATGATGGTAATGTGTTCAAAGGAGTCCAAAATTCAAGGGTCTATGTCTCATCTCTGATGTGGACTAAGGTGCCTCACAGCCTTGGTATAGGCTATGATGATGATGATGATGATGATGTGTCCAAAGGAGTCCAAAATTCAAGGGTCTACGTCTCATCTCTGATGTGGACTAAGGTGTGTTGTAGCCTCTGTGTAGGCTATGATGATGATGGTGATGTGTCCAAAGGGGTCTAAAATTCAAGGGTCTACGTCTTATCTCTGATGTGGACTAAGGTGCCTCACAGCCTTGGTGCAGGTTATGATGATGATGATGATGTGTCCAAAGGAGTCCAAAATTCAAGGGTCTACGTCTTATCTCTGATGTGAACTAAGGTGCCTCACAGCCTTGGTGTAGGCTATGATGATGATGGTGATGTGTTCAAAGGGGTCCAAAATTCAAGGGTCTATGTCTCATCTCTGATGTGGACTAAGGTGCCTCACAGCCTTGGTGTAGGCTATGATGATGATGATGATGTGTCCAAAGGAGTCCAAAATTCAAGGGTCTATGTCTCATCTCTGATGTGGACTAAGGTGTGTCATAGCCTCTGTGTAGGCTATGATGGGATTGATGTCACATTCCACTGGTCGCCTCTTCGAGCTCTATCTGTCGCCCTTCCCTCGTCAAATAATAATACCATCGATTTGCTTTTCTACCTGGTCCTTCCAGACGCAAACGTGCGGTGTTCCACCTGTTTCGTCTGCCACGTTTTATTCAATTGCCGCGTTCGGTAACGTTAGTTGACATTAAGGCAACTGACAATCACTTCCACTTTTGGCTAACCCGCTATGTGCAGGAATACTGGCACGGGAGAGGATTATAGTTTGTTCGAAAATAATTATCGATATATATATTGTTGCGAATTATGGACTAAAGAGCAACCGGTCAGGTCAATCCGATCGGTCGATATCGCGTACCTCGAATGACTTAACGTTCAAGGTGGAGGAGATTAAATAAATCGAGTGTTAGATTTATCCAGCACTGTATTTGCGCTAATTGTATAACTTAACTTATGAAGTGATGAGTACTGCCATGCTAAATCAAGTATTTAAAGTACGGTACGATCGCTGATTCTGAACTGTCCTCCTACGTTGCTGATTCTCTCTCCCAGCCATTTGGTTTCGTCTGTGCCTCGTGCCCTTGCGGCTGGTCCTTTCCTGGGGTTTTTTATCTGACCTCGGAGTCGTTAGGTTTACAGCTCTGGGAGGACATGTAATTCGGAATTTCCTAAAGAAGGGAATGGGCCTGTCCGTGCCATAAACACCGAAATCAAACATCAAAATTCCCAACATGTATAATAATTTATTTGAATCTTACTTGATTCCAATTTTGACGATTGACTGGCAGACTCTTCGGTTAACAAATGGTAATTTATCTCTTCAGTAGACAAAGCGATAACTAACTCTTTGATAGACGATTGGTAATTCACTGACTTCTCTGTGTCGTCACATTTATTTATATCTGTATAGATGAAAATACATTGGGTTCTTACTTTTGAAAATGTTTAGGAAGATCCCAATGTTTGTCCAAACTGCCAACTTTCTTTACAATTTAAATTTATCCTAATTTCATTTTAAAAAAGTTGTTAGATAATTATGAAAACATAACTAGCTAAGCATAACTATAAATCTAT
This sequence comes from Bombus soroeensis, assembly GCA_014737365.1. Classification (NCBI taxonomy): domain Eukaryota; kingdom Metazoa; phylum Arthropoda; class Insecta; order Hymenoptera; family Apidae; genus Bombus; species Bombus soroeensis. The sequence continues at coordinate 261,100 of JACXIL010000191.1, forward strand.
CGCAACATATACTTTATAGCAGCTTTAACTGTATTTTACCTCAAATTTAGTAAACACGGTTTCAAATAAACATTTTAAATTACCTTAATCTATTTTCAAAAGAATTACCAATTATTGCTTACGTAGTTTATCGTTAACAGTATAACTGTTAGTTTATTAAAATGTCTTAAATCACGGGTTGCTCTTCATTAGTTTCTCGCTTTACGTATCTTGCGGGTCGTGACAATGAGAAACACATACGAGACAGGAAAAATAGAGCAACAATGAAGAAAAGATGGAGCGTGTGAGAAAGAATATTCAAACAGCACTACAAAAGGAGAATGAAGATGTTTGGAGCAAAAAAGATATGTGAAATGGATCTTAGGTTTAGATATGACAACACCAAATTATTTTAGTTTATTAAAATGTCCTAAATCACGGGTTGTCCTTATTTGCTGGCTGCCTCTTTAAGTTTGCTATTGTAGTATCTGGAAAAATTATTAATTGCAGTATTCTGAACTATTCATAACTTATTTACAATAAATTAACTGTACAGATGTTAACTAGACAGGAAACGATGGTTATTTAACTTGGACTAAATACAAAAATCGTACCTTAATTCAAACAAGTCGACAATTAATTCGCAGCTCTCTTCGTACTCTCTGATTTCTCAACTCAACTCTCTGACTCCTCGACTAACACTGACTTCTCCACTCACACTCTCTTTGTATTGAGAACAATACATCCTTCTCCTCTAGCGTTCCTTTTGTCTTTTCGTAACCTCCGCACGCACACGTTCCGCAGGGACCAGGTGACCTTAGTCGCATAGGCTGTTCTACGTAAGCAAACACTGAATGACGACACTGTTTTTATAGTTCATTCGATACTTATGAAGCCTTTTTTGTTCACGATACCACACTGTTATCTTCTTACAAAAAGAAGAAAACCTGTGCAACAACCTGATTATTACGTTTCTCCTTTTCCACGAGATTCTTTCATCAAAATGCGGTGCGTCTCGTGTCCGCAGCGTCTGATTCGAGCAACCGCAAGTTCAACGATGGTTCATCCCCGTTGCTAGCTGGTAGTTATTATGCGTGGGGCGAGTTTCAAAGACCGTGATCGTAACCTAACAATCAGGGCTCCGGGTAGTTAGTGGGGCTATTAGCCGACGTCGCTGTGCCGCCCAGTAATCAACGCCTGGGCCGCGTGCTCCTGGTGAACGATAGAGCAAGAGTGAGACAAAGAGGGACGAGGAGGTAAAGAGGAGAGGCAGGACGCAGTTGCACGCGCTTTCAGCCACTGAAACACCGTAACGGCACAATTATCGTTAATCGGCGAATCGTAACAGGGCGTTAGGTAGGAGGCGGTTGTCGTACGATGCAGAGCGCGACGACAGCAACGCGTGGAAGCAACAGGGATACACAGAGGGATACCTTCATCGACTTGGCGATCATCTGAAAAAGCTGCTACGCTTGAAACAATTTGCTCGCCGTGTCGCGATTTAACGCCCATTTTATGCTATCTCGTGTATCTTTATGGGTCGTTTGGTTCAACGTTTGGCTTGTTAATCGTCTACTTTGTCCATGTTACGCGCTATTATATAGAGTGCCGTGAATAATTACCAACTTATCGACGATGTACTTTTACGATCGTAGCAATGTTGCAACGAAAATTCAGCAAATCGTTCACACCGCTTCGTGTTATAGTCTGAAGCAAATCCGAAGATGGAGGAGGATGGAGGAAGATTCTGCTTCTTCGAGCTTTGGAAGGAAGTAAACCTTCTGTTAAAGTTGTGCTCTTCGTCGTGGAAAAGTATAAACTCCACTGGTAATTTTCTTACTCGCTCGTTCTACGTTTGGTAATGTCCAGGCCACTGAGTTGAGACTCGAGTCATCGTGGGTGTAGCGAGATTTTCGTTTTTCGAGTTAGGACGACGATTACGTCGTGTGAATAATGAACTTATCGTTTCTTTGTTCCTTCATGTACATAAATGCTCGCACTTTCTACAAATTACGCGCCATTCTCTTGCAAACCTCTCTTCTAACGTTCCTAACTTCCGCAGTAATTTTTCTCCAAAGTGCGCCAAGTGCGTATTACTTTAATCAAATTTTGTATATTATTTTGATAAGATTACCTCGATGAGACAATCCTCAAATTGCGCCGGAATTTCAGACAATAAACGAGTGAAATACACGCGTACGTAAATAAGCGTCTGAAGGAGTAGCATATTTATGGAAGTTTTAAGGAGATAAGGAATTGCTTGATCAGACAGCATCGTTAGCCCAACTTGAGTTTCCAGCAACGTTATTAGCTTCTCTGAAGAAGAAAGTAAAACCAAGGGAAAATGCAATATATCGATAGAAATTCAAGTAGAAACAGCGATCGTGTCTGACTAAGCGCTTCCTTATCTCCTTAGAACTTTCCTAAGTACTCGTACACGATACTCGTTTCAGAGTGCGTGTCTCATTTTTGAATTTCCATTGATGTGTTTGTTGAGAATTACAGTACACTAAATCTACACTTAGAATTTATATTAAAATATTAATATATTTGTCGGAGATGAAGGGACATGGGGCCTTCCTTTTGGAATTTGGCAAGATCCTCAATACTTTGGTCTAAACTATTTGTCATAGCTGTACTTAAATAATGCAACTTGGAAGTAGTTGCTGTGGTACGATCTGATTATGTTTGCCCGAGATTTGTGACGGTGGGCTTGGGCTCCAGATGACACAACTGGTCGCCGAACGTGGCCACGGTCACGGGATGAACGTTTTTACCTGACAGAAAAGTACCAATATTGAGGGACACGCGTTGTATTAACAAACAAGTCCAGGGCAGGAGCGACGTCGGTTCTACGCGGATCTGCCTATTAACGGCACCTGGAATTTTGTTGATATCCTCGGTCATTATGCAATTGACAAATGCGATCGTATCGGTCTTTTATTCTTGTGGTCACCTCGGAGAGTTTACACGCGTCGTCTTGTCAGTCAGAAGGATACCGAGCGTCACAGCTAACGTCACTTTGTGTTTCAAAATGTATTCTATCGAACAAAGAGTTTTCCTCGTTGACCGTGGATTCGTTATTGAACCTAAGAACATCTCGAACATGTCTTTAACATCTCGAGTGTCTAATCACCACGGTTAATCGCCAAACTTTGTAAAATCAGCATTTGCACCTGTAAATATAATCTTGCATATTAGGCTCTTAACTGACTCTTAAGGGGGTGTCCTGAATTAGGATGCTCCAAAACAGCGTCTTTTTGTGATTTTTTTTAGAAGGGAAAGAAAGAAATGAAGTTATTGAATTTTGAGCTATGGTTTTATATATATTTGACGAGTACAAAAAAATTTTGTTTAGAGTAAAGAAAAAAATTATAACAGATTTCTAAGCCTATTTCATGGGCTAATTCTTGACTGAAACAGAAAATGGGCTGTAGTTTCAAATGGGCGTGCAAGATCCACCTCGTAATTCTCGATTGAAACAAAAAACCAACAAAGGATTAAATTGTTGTATATTTCTCTTCTGGGTGAACTAAACAACGGCAGAAAAAAACGTGAAATTAAAAATTTTGGCGGGTCTAAAAAAAGAATGTGTTTCTTAACAAACTTTAAGGTGCTATAATAATTATTTAAATAAACTTTTTGGCGAACTTTTTTAGTTCATCGAGAAGAAAAATATATAATAATTTAATCCTTTGTTGGTTTCTTGTTTCAATCAAGAATTACGAGGTGGATCTTGCACGCCCATTGGAAACTGCAGCCCATGAAATAGGCTTAGAAATTTCTTACAATTTTTCCTTTTACTTTAAACAAAATTTTTTTGTATTCGTTAAATATATATAAAACCATATCTCAAAATTCAATAACCTCATTTCTTTCTTTCCCTTCTAAAAAAAATCAGAAAAAACGCTGTTTTAGAACATCCTAATTCAGGACACTCCCTCAACCTACTAAACAGTTTACGTTCATCTGTTCGAATGTAAACAATTCTTGTTCGCGGCTAATTTAATCTAGCACATGAAATTACACATATTTCAATAGTATTATCTCATAGCGAGTAAAAGAATATTTCAATTTATTTATTCATTTATTTATTCGTACATCGTACTTTTATCTTTCTCCTACGATGATCGTAATTTTACCTCTCAACAGCAGTCTAAAAGCTGATGTAAATTATCCCAATGCTTGTCATTTCCTCTCACCGCATTCGCAATGCAATTTTTACATATTCCTTTTTTTACCCAAAACATCTCTCGAAGATTCTTTACATTTACATCGTTTATCAACGTTTCGACGTTCGCGAGAAAGCACGTCGACGGAAGTCGTAAATTCTCCTTACGATTAAAATAATCGACGCCACCAACTGATCGATTCTCTATTTCTTTTACGATAATACAGGCGGTTAAAATGAGTATACACTGAATTAACACGTATAAATTAAAGTTTATTCCAACAACTTGTTCGCTAAAGAGATACAAATTGATAGAGTGTAATTAGGTTTTGATTGATATACCAGGTCTGTAAATATGAAACCGGAATTTGCCCATATGTGGCGATAACTTTTAATGTAGCTAACTTCAATACGCGTCATTGACGCCATTTCTTTGTTTTGACATCTGCTAAAGATTTTCAACTGTTTGCGATACAAGTTTAGTGCAACAACATAGGTTTTAGTAGAATTTGAAAATGTCGAATTTTGTGCCTAC
>JACXIL010000192.1:0-133741 GCA_014737365.1 Bombus soroeensis
ATTGGTAATTGAGGTTGACAAGTACCAGTCATTTTGACTATTATTGGTACAAGTAGCTTTGATACGAAATTATTTTCAGTTTGAATACATAAAAAACAAAATAAAATTCATTATATTGTTCGTTTAGTTATCGTTGCGAAAGTCATTACATCAAAAAAATATAACATGAAGTATGAATTTTAAAATAAAATTGTAAAACTAGACAATTTGACTGCTGTGGTATTTCTAGAGTTAGCATCTAGCAATCTAGCGATGGATCCAGAATTTTCCTGATATCTGACACCATCAAATTGAACGATACGCAGTAAAAATTTGAAAAACGTGTGGCAAGTTGTAAAAAACGAGGAAATTGGTTGATTGTTCGATAAACAGATCGCAGGACCCTTTTAACTTTGGCAAGTACCAGCCATTTCGACTAGTATTGTTATAAGTAGCCTTGATACAAAATTATTCTCAGTTTGAATACATAAAAAACAAAATAAAATTCATTATATTATTCTCTTAGTTATCATTCTGGAGAAAAATATAACACGAAGTAGAAATTTAAAAATAAAATTGTAGAACCAGTCAATTTCACTGGTGTGATAGTTCACACACAATTTCAAATAATTTTGGCTGATAAAAGACGCGTTTGAAGAGAACAAAACAATTCCTGGGCTTTCGAAAACCTGCAGGTTCTCAGCCTAACGTTAAATTTACCAGTGAAAACCACGACAGTAGGGTAGAAACTGTTCTGTACACGTTTCCAGACAGACCAATGGATCATCCATCGTTGAACGTGCCTTCAGGATTTGCTACTCTCGTCACCCCATTGGCCGGGTCCTCGAGTATAATTTATCCCGTTATGCTAATCGCCACGATTTGTCTAAATTAAAAGGCGCTCCACGTTGATCCGCGGTCACGTTCGCCCCCATTTTCGTCCATCCAACTCACCACCTCGTCTACCGTCACCGTAAACACAGCTATTACTATGTCAAACTGCCTTGTATTATCTAGATACGCCGATCGTTTGTTTCTTTTCTGCTACCGTATTCCTTTCGTTTCTACCACGCCAAATATCTCGTTTCTTTCATCCTACCACCTCTATCTTCGTGGATTATTTGGTGGAATAAGTTAATCGATTCTTTGCCAACTAACTTGTCTGGAAGTAAGTCACGTAGTTATTAAATCAGAAGATTTCCTGTCGAGCAAAAATTTCTTCACGAACACCCATGACGCATACGTGTGCGTCGTTACATGCGAACACGTTGTGTCGTTCAATTCCAGGCGAATTACATCGAAAATATTTGCGAAACAATTTTGTGTGCTAATTTTGGCCGCGTGGTAGCGACACAGTAGTAGCGTAAAGTATATGTGTGTCTGAAAAAACAGATGAATGTAACAGTTCCATTGGCAGTGTGGAATGGGAGATGCTGAGACGCGTGCAAATGTAATAAGTTGTCGGAACAGTTTCTTTTGATGAGGAAATAATAGACGCACAAGGTTCTGTGTTTTATATTATTTCGTCCAATTACGTACGATCTATTTTGTTCCGTTGAAATAAACACCGTGATACTTTACAGACTTGGTTTCACGTTTGTACGAAGGTGCATTGTTGTAAAAGACACGTTTGCGAAAGAAAGACACTTTCCGGACAACTTAATGTACCGACAAAGATCGTTCGTCGAATAAATGTAAAACTATTTTAATATAAATTCCAAGCATAATCTTAATATTCCTTTACTTTTATTTAATTAAAAAATTAAGATGCACGATTCTCAACAATCCGTAAAACCGCATCGTTGTAAATCCTACGAGAAAATTCCTACGAAACGTTACGAATCGGTTGCTTTTCAACACTTTGGTAGTCGCAGTTGTGAAACGTGGAAGAAGATGGAAATTCGAAAGAAGAAGCGACGCGATACGACGAAACAAGTTGGTTGGTCAACGAGTTTCCCTGGCGGTGATACGTCTGGGAATCGTTGTCGCCGTGTTTACCGGGTCGATCGTCGGCGAGGTGGGTCCTCCTTTTATTATGTTCGGCGAGGGCCGCTTAAGGCGATGCCACGGAATGACCAAGAGTTTTAAGGATCGGCCGTATAAACGCGTGCGCGAAAGCTCACTCTGCCTACGTCTGTATAGACGGGATGTTCGCGCGTGTACGAAGCCACGCACGTTCATCCTTTTTGCTCGTTTCTCGTGGCTTCGAGAGAAGACCGAACGACGCGGCCCTCAGGATTTTACGGCTTTTTGACGGACCACATCTCACGCCGACGAACGACAAGTCAGCCTCTCCGTCTGCTTAGTAACAAACTTGCAAATTTGTATGCGTGCATGCGCGTTCCTCCTTGTCATCTAACGGGTGTTTCCAGCATAAGCTGCGCTACAAATATACGTGCGCGTTTGCTTATCCGGCATTTCGTTTAATTTCAAAATTACCGATTCTTCTTTGCGATTGTAGTCGTGCGAAACGTGTGGATAAAATTGTCGAAGATTTAGAATCGTCAAAGATGGTACAGCTATTTCGTTGCGTAAGAAACATTTGATCGTGTCAGGTTGCTCGACGCTTGCGTTAGACTCGCAGCAAGTTTCTTGCGGATCAGAGACAATATGTTTTTTTCTTCGCTTACGAAAATTGTATGACGTATGGAATTATCGCGGATTTCTTTAGCATCAGTTTCGTTCAAATGTACGACTGTGCGGAATATCGAAAATGCGGTGCGTATAATACGAAAGTGGAAATGGAAAATTCCAATTGTCTCTCGTTCTCGAATAAAAATCGATCGATTCTTTCGACGATGCGAGAAAATCGACGAAAGGAAGTTATTAGGTTGTGCGGAAAGTGTCTTTCTTTTACAGACCCGTCTTTTACAACGATGCATCTTTATAAAAACGCGAAACCTAATTTGTAGAATGTTGACATCTTTATTTTGATGGAAGAAAATGGATCGTACGTAATTCGATAAAATATTGTAATAAATTGTTTCTTTATAAAACGAAAGAAACTTTTCCGACGATCTAATAAAATGGCTAAAAGAGAAGCTAAAAACCGGCGGAGTTAAATCTACTTAAATCGTAAAATTCCACTTGCGAACATATTTCTAAGAGTTTGATATCACTGCTATTGGGTTGGTAACTAAGTGATTTCGGATATTGTCATTAGGTGGTAATGACGATTTATTTATTTACTGATATTTAAATATAATTTCTATATTTAATTAAAATCTATTTTTTTTTAATTTGTATAGAAATTAGATTTTAATTGAAACGTACAATTATTGTACTTTATTTTTAATGGGATTTATGGTACAGTATATTGTTATAAAATTTTATGTTAATTTGGAATTATTATTATTACTATATATATGAGATATACAGACACTAATTGGTAATGACAATTTATTTATTTACTGTTATTTAAATATAATTTCTATATTTAATTAAAATGTATTTCTTTTTAATTTGTATAGAAATTAGATTTTAATTGAAACGTACAATTATTATACTTTATTTTTAATGGGATTTATGGTATAGTATATTGTTATAAAATTTTATATTAATTTGGAATTATTATTATTACTATATATATAAGGTATACAGGCACTAATTGGTAATGACAATTTATTTATTTACTGTTATTTAAATATAATTTCTATATTTAATTAAAATCTATTTTCTTTTTAATTTGTATAGAAATTAGATTTTAATTGAAATGTACAATTATTGTACTTTAGTTCTGAGGGGTTTATAGTATAGTATATTGTGATATAATTTAAATTAGTTAAAATATACAATTATTGTATTATATTTTTCAGAGGGTTTATGGTATAGTATATTGTTATAAAATTTTATGTTAATTTGGAATTATTATTATTACTATATATATGAGGTATACAGGCACTAATTGGTAATGACAATTTATTTATTTACTGTTATTTAAATATAATTTCTATATTTAATTAAAATCTATTTTTTTTTAATTTGTATAGAAATTTGATTTTAATTGAAACGTACAATTATTGTACTTTATTTTTAATGGGATTTATGGTACAGTATATTGTTATAAAATTTTATGTTAATTTGGAATTATTATTATTACTATATATATGAGATATACAGGCACTAATTGGTAATGACAATTTATTTATTTACTGTTATTTAAATATAATTTCTATGTTTAATTAAAATCTATTTTTTTTTAATTTGTATAGAAATTTGATTTTAATTGAAACGTACAATTATTGTACTTTATTTTTAATGGGTTTTATGATAGAGTATATTGTTATACAATTTTATATTAATTTGGGATTATTATTATTATTATATATATAAAGTATAAAGACATCAAATGGTAATGACAAAATCGGCAATCACTTAGTTGCCAACCCAATACTTGAAATCGCTAGAAAAATACCATTTCCACGAATTTCTGCCACTCTGAATGACTAGATCTTTTTCAAAGATCCAAATATGTACAACTTCGCTGTACGTGATTTTCCAAGATTACGGTGTTCTCTGGCGCTTGCAAGTTGCCACAAGAATCGAAGAGTTGCGCTTGGACGATGAAAGGAAGACGATGAGAAGAACGCGCTATGTCCATTTACGTTTATTACCAACCAACGTAGAGAAACGCGATTCACCTTCGCATACGTTGATTTATATCGATCGGTGTTTGGCTTGGAACAGGATTTTTCGGAAGTTTGCGCGTCAGAGCAGGTAAAAACGCGGCGAAAGATCTTTCGATCTGTTCGCCTTTCGGTCGACCAAGGACCTCGGCTGGTCCGATCGATCGTTAAACTTGCCGCTTAATCGCCGTGTCAAACCAGTGCTGTAAACTTATACTACCAACTTCTACTACTTTCTCGAGCTGCTGACGACGAGTCAGCGAGACCGAACCGCACGAAATGGCTACCGCCCGCCTGTGGATTTACAAAATTTCAAATTAGCTGGCGGTCCGTTTATAAGCGTCGAAAAATAAGCTCGTTCTTATTCTCGGCAAAACTCGTAACAACAGGACGAAAACTTTGTTAGGCGAACGAGATTTAATTACTTTCGTCGAGGACCTTAAACATCCACGCAGAAATACGAAAACCTATTATCTTTAATTGATCGTGAACGCGTAAAACAGAACCAAGTTTTACACGTGGCTCGAGGTAATCGAAGAAATACGAGGAAATCCATTTCTGAGAATTGCTACAGGTTTTCATTTTTACAAACGCGCCAATCCTTTTAATTGCATTTCTATATTTCCTTCGGTAGCTCGATGAAGAATTTTCTTTCATACGAATTCATTACGGAAATGGTAATTAATAATCTTGAAAATGGTGCAGAACGGAGACTCAAATTGATCAAACTTTCGATATTTCCTTCGGTAGCTGGATGCTGAATTTTCTTTCATACGAACTCATTACGGAAATGGTAATTAATAGTCTTGAAAATGGTGCAGAACGGAGACTCAAATTGATCAAACTTTCGATATTTCCTTCGGTAGCTGGATGCTGAATTTTCTTTCATACGAACTCATTACGGAAATGGTAATTAATAGTCTTGAAAATGGTGCAGAACGGAGACTCAAATTGATCAAACTTTCGATATTTCCTTCGGTAGCTGGATACTGAATTTTCTTTCATACGAACTCATTACGGAAATGGTAATTAATAGTCTTGAAAATGGTGCAGAACGGAGACTCAAATTGATCAAACTTTCGATATTTCCTTCGGTAGCTGGATGCTGAATTTTCTTTCATACGAACTCATTGCGGAAATGGTAATTAATAGTCTTGAAAATGGTGCAGAACGGAGACTCAAATTGATCAAACTTTCGATATTTCCTTTGGTAGCTGGATGCTGAATTTTCTTTCATACGAACTCATTACGGAAATGGTAATTAATAATCTTGAAAATGGTGCAGAACGGAGACTCAAATTGATCAAACTTTCGATATTTCCTTCGGTAGCTGGATGCTGAATTTTCTTTCATACGAACTCATTACGGAAATGGTAATTAATAATCTTGAAAATGGTGCAGAACGGAGACTCAAATTGATCAAACTTTCGATATTTCCTTCGGTAGCTGGATGCTGAATTTTCTTTCATACGAACTCATTACGGAAATGGTAATTAATAGTCTTGAAAATTGTGCAGAACGGAGACTCAAATTCATCAAACTTTCGATATTTCCTTTAGTAGCTGGATGCTGAATTTTCTTTCATACGAACTCATTACGGAAATGGTAATTAATAGTCTTGAAAATGGTGCAGAACAGAGACTCAAATTGATCAAACTTTCGATATTTCCTTTGGTAGCTGGATGCTGAATTTTCTTTCATACGAACTCATTGCGGAAATGGTAATTAATAGTCTTGAAAATGGTGCAGAACGGAGACTCAAATTGATCAAACTTTCGATATTTCCTTCGGTAGCTCGATGCTGAATTTTCTTTCATACGAACTCATTACGGAAATGGTAATTAATAGTCTTGAAAATGGTGCAGAACGGAGACTCAAATTGATCAAACTTTCGATATTTCCTTTAGTAGCTGGATGCTGAATTTTCTTTCATACGAACTCATTACGGAAATGGTAATTAATAGTCTTGAAAATGGTGCAGAACAGAGACTCAAATTGATCAAACAATTGCGAAAACTACAGTTTTCGCTGATAAAATTGGAAAGTACGAGAAAGAGATAACGTTAGAAAAACATTATTCGTAAGATTCTCTTTTGCACTGCGAGATTTCGATATTTCCTTCGATGCTGAATTTTCTTTCATACGAATTATCGCTACGCGAATAAAACATCCCTCTAATCCATTCATTACGAAAATGATAATTAACAATTTTAAAAATAGTGTAGAACAGAGAGCCAAATTAATCAAACAATTGGAAAAGCTGCAGTCTTCTCTGTCATTATCGTTCAAAAGTCGTATTGATCGATTGATCAACCGATTGATAAACTAGAAACTACGAGAAAGAGATAACGTTAGAAACGCTATTCGTAAGATCCTCTTTTGCACTGCAAGATCATTTAAAAAAGGAATAATCCACTTCTATCGACATATCTTTAAATTGACTTCAAAATTTGCTACTACGATCGGAATAGTAACACCTCGTCGCAATGCCAAATTTCAAACAATTTCCTATAACGTAAATGAAATATTGTCAAAGTGAATCGAACGTTTTATAAAGAAATTCAAACAAAATTCTAAGCTGCGATATACGGAATGGTAGACATTTTGCAAAATTTACGACGAGTATATTGGTAAATGGTAATACCTTGATTAATTTCGACGCGAGTAACGAGAAAATAAGTAGTTTATTCGGTTCAGTTGTTTCGTCGAATAAATCGATGAAAATAAACGTTTACGTATAGATGAGAAGAAATACGCGAGAGTCGCGGAATGCTTCATCGGCCGACGTTGAAGTCTCCGAGTGGCGTTCGCGGTGAAATTCTTTCCCTCTAGAGCCGACATATGCTGGAATCGCTTGCAAGCAACTTGTCCATTGGTTACGACTCTCTATCGTTCAGGTTATATTATAATCGTCGATGCCAGTGCTGTAAACTTCTATTACCAGCTCGGTTAATTTCCTCGAAAACGACCGAATCCTATCTTCTTCGATATGTTTCAACATGTTCGAATAACTAAGTAACTATCTTCTCAGTCTTTGTAATGGTCGTTTCGAATACCTGAATCTCTTAAGATCCACGAATTACAGGTAATATGTCGACTACACGGACGATACGAAATATCGTAATAAAGAGAGCGCGATAAAATTTGCTGCAACGTTTCTCAGAATATTTGAGAATACTAGTTTCAACTCTTTTACGTTTCACTGATTGTGAGAGTCGTTTCGAGTTGCTTGAGAGATACGCCAGATATTACGGAAATCGGATGGAGCAACCTTATTATCTGCTTAATTATTCTACATCATAAAAGTGTAAATGTTGCTAACTGGTTGCATATATATAGAGAAAAATATCATCTATGTGTACGTTTATTCGTTGATGTTACGAAGTAAAAAAAAAAAAGAAAAAAGAGAAAAAGCAAGTTAAGAGGAAACTTGGTAAAATAGACTTTACACGCGATCAAGTTACTGCATAGAGAATGCGATACAACGTTACGATAACGCGTTATAATTTTCAAACACCGAGTTATCTTAATCGTCGATTTTTTAATAGGAGAACGATTAAACTATCGGGCAAACATATTGGCGAATGTTCTTATATTTGCGTGATATCGGCGACAGGTTTCTCGATATGAAAATTCATATGCAAAGATCGAATGTGATTCGGATCTTAAACTCGATAGGAATAATCAGAGTCGCGGTGAATTTTGAATAAAAAGCCACTGTAAGCTTTTTATAGATAATAATAGCGAATAAAGCTTTTGTAAGGTGGCTGCTAAAGAAAGTAGAAAGCAAACGTCAAGACTCGTATCGTTCGCCATACGATTAACACTACAACTACCGATAATTAACACGAAGTTATTTCTACCAAAACCAGTGAAAATCACTGGTCTTTAAAAAATATCTAATAATAGAATATTTGTATATTTATTGATTTATTACTTTCTTATAGAAGCAATTCCATGCTATGTAGTATATTTTTATTTTATTGTCAATTCATCTGCGACCATCATCCCTAAACGAGGGTTGACAAATTTATAAAATCGTAGAACCAGGAATTTTCACTGCTGTGGTATTTCTAGTGTTTGCATCTAGCGATCTAGCGATGGATCCGGAATTTTCCTGATAATTGATATCGTCATATCGAGTGATACGCGGTAAAAATTTGAAAAACGCGTGGTAAACTGTAGAAAACTAGAAAACTGGTTAATTGGGCTTTGATAAACAGATTGCAGGACCCTTTTAACTTTGACAAGTACCAGTCAAAATGACTAGTACTGTTATAAGTAGCCTCGATAAAAACAAAATAAAATTCATTATATTATTCTCTTAGTTATCATTCTGGAGAAAAATATAACACGAAGTAGAAATTTTAAAATAAAATTGTAAAGCCAGACAATTTGACTGCTGTGGTATTTCTAGTGTTTGCATCTAGCGATCTAGCGATGGATCCGGAATTTTCCTGATATTTGTATCATCATATCGATTGATACGCGGTAAAAATTTGAAAAACGCGTAGTAAATTGTAGAAAACTAGAAAACTGGTTAATTGGGCTTTGATAAACAGATTGCAGGACCCTTCTAACTTTGACATGTGTCAGTCATTTTGACTAGTGTTGGTATAAGTAGCCTCGATACGAAATTATTTTCAGTTTGAGTACATAAAAAACGAAGTAAAATTCGTTATATTGTTCTTTTAGTTATCGTTGCGAAAGTCAGTACATCATTCTGGAAAAAAATATAACACGAAGTAGAAATTTTAAAATAAAATTGTAAAGTCAGTCAATTTGCCTGGTGTGGTAGTTCTAGTGTTAATTACACGTGGTTAATTACACGTGCGTATTTTTCATAAATACCACCTATTCTATATGTTCATAGGTTTTTCTTTTCATTTTCGATTTTCTTCTACGCTTTACCAAGCGTTTCAGAGCTGAGATCTTGCGACTCCTCGTCGGAAGACGAGTTCGCTTCCATCTCTTTTACAGATTCGCGCGATCAAAAGGAAGAACTGTCGGCTGTACGCGACACTTTGTCACTTTTTCCGTTGCGACTGAACGTAGAAGTGGCTTAACTTTCTAACTCGTTAATTCTTACATCGACTGAAATATTTGTCAGATCAATGCGCAAGTTATATTATTTTACAAAATTACATTATTACGTTATGTTTCATCTGTTTTTACGTGCCTTTTCCCTTTCAGTTTTTATTCTAAGACCAACCGTCTAATAAGAATCTAACAAGAAAGCAGCATCGACTGCTTCTATTTATTCCCTTGTATTTTTCTATTGTTTAATTAATTTGTAAATACCACCGCAGCTGTATCGAAAACAAAATCACTTAATCGAGCCAATAAATGATCGTTAGCGGACTGCAAGTTTCCCTGCAATTTCGTATATCTACGAGAAAAACCACTACTAAACTAAACCTGCGTAGCAATTCGACGTACTAAAAATTCCAACGAGTTCTCCACTTTTTCTTACTCCTTTTTTCCCCTTCTTATCGTAGAAACGCAAAAAACCTGCATCTAATTATTACTAAACCTATAAATAGTAGGCTATAATAAATACAAGATACTTTTTCCAATCGCTGCAATTCACCAGAAGAAACGTTTCCACTAAAAACGAAAAGGAATAAAAAGAATATCGGTAAGCACATTGGCGAAAGCTTGAGAAATATCGGCTGGAGCCGTTGATATCCGTTGGCCTAGGGAGCGACGGATATTTAAATGTCAATGGGGATCAGCGAGCTGACACATTTTAACGGCTGGAAATATTATTCGCGCTCGTATCCATCGTTCCTTGGGACGCGACACGATCATCCGCCGACGCGACGAGAGAACAGAAAACCCGGACAAGGGGTGAAGCCAGGGTTGAAACCAGTGAACGTGCTGCCGTACGACTACAAGGGAAGAGAAAGAGAAAAAGAGAGAAAAAGAGAGAAAAAGAGAGAAATTGGGGCCAGTGTCATGTAAGAAGAAATACAGGGTGATGTCGCGATCGTAGCCGTTTACGCGGTCGGATATATAACGTATAGCTTCTATCTCTTTATACAGGGCCAGCTTAACGATTCAATAACCGATGGAAATCGGACCTGGTGATGCAGAAATACGTCCACCTTCTAGTTTGCATCCAAAGTGTTTCCTTTCGTGTTATTCTTCCTTTATCGTTGTATCCGTTTGAAAACCATTGGATTTAACAACTGTCCCCCTTTCTTACATTCTGCCAACAGTTAAATCGGCTTTCCTTTGTCCAGCGTCGTTTATGACAACCTTTTTACTTTCTTCAGAAATATTACGATATTGGTAATAACAGAATGAAGTTTCAGATTTTTCGTATAGAAGCGGTATGGATGGTGTATGGAAGATCGTAGGAGGCAAGTTCCTTCGCCAAAGGGAAATTTATAGCTTTTTTTAACTTTCAATTTGGAGAATAGTTATTTTCAATATTATAATACGTATATTTCTTTTTTGTGAAATCGAAGCGAGCAAGCTTTGAATTATATTTGTATCCACGTGTCTGTAAACGCGTTTCTTTCGTTGTAATCTTTTATTATATAATTGCTATTTAGGCGAGGTATTGAGAAATAAATAAATTCTCAATTTGTGAATATCTATAAAAATCTATACGAAAATCGAGCTATTTATCAGTACAGGAATAGACGTAATTACTTGACAAAATGATATAGCACATCACGAGATTATTGTCTCCATTGAACATAGAATTGTTTTAACGCTTATCTTAACACTACAACTACCGATAGTTTAACAGGAAACTATTTCTACCAAAACCAGTGAAAATCTCTGGTCTTTAGAAAATACTTAATAATAGAATATTTATATATTTATTGATTTATTACTTTCTTATAGAAGCAATTCCATGCTATGTAGTATATTTTTATTTTATTGTCAATTCATCTGGGACCATCATCCCTAAACGAGGGTTGACAAATTTATAAAATCGTAGAACCAGTCATTTTCACTGCTGTGGTATTTCTAGTGTTTGCATCTAGCGATCTAGCGATGGATCCGGAATTTTCCTGATAATTGATATCGTCATATCGAGTGATACGCGGTAAAAATTTGAAAAACGTGTAGGAAATTGTACAAAACGAGGAAATTGGTTAATCGAGGTTCGATATACAAATTATAGCACCCTTTTAACTTTGACAAGTACCAGCCATTTTGACTAGTGTTGGTATAAGTAGCTTTGATACGAAATTATTTTCAGTTTGAATACATAAAAAACAAAATAAAATTCATTATATTGTTCTTTTAGTTATCGTTACGAAAGTCATTACATCAGCGTGGAAAAAAAAATAAAACGTGAAGTAGGAATTTTAAAATAAAATTGTAAAACCAGACAATTTGACTGCTGTGGCATTTCTAGCGTTAGCATCTAGTGATCTAGCGATCGATCCAGAATCTTCCTGATATCTGACAACATCAAATCGAACGATACGCGGTAAAAATTTGATAAACGCGTGGCAAGTTGTAGAAAACGAGGAAACTGGTTAATTGAGTTCCGATAAACAGATTGCAAGACCTTTTTACGCTTTGACAAGTACCAGCCAATTTGACTAGTATTGGTACAAATAGCCTCGATACAAAATTATTTTCAAATTCATTATATTGTTCTTTTGGTTATCGCTGCGAAAGTCATTACGGAAAAAAATATAAAACGAAGTAGAAATTTTAAAATAAAATTGTAAAACCAGTCAATTTGCCTGATGTGGTAGTTCTATTGTTAATAACAAGCGAGACCCCCCAAAACGTTATTGTCACAGATATTATCATTAACTATACTCTTCGTTGCATTATCTAAACTTCACGCGATTTAAAATTTGTCCGGGATGTGACGTTTCTCCGCGAACAACAAAACGTCCTAATCTTACTACGTATAGAAGCTTAGAAGACGCGAAGACGAGTCGACAAACGACACATGGAAGAAGGCAAAGACTTTTAAAGATCTAAAGAGGAAGAAGCTAGACGAAGGAAAACATCCTGCGAGTTTGTACGGTCGGCGTGGGCGCTTCGAGAAAATTAAATGATTATGGGTAAACGATATCAAAGGGGAGACGAGGCAGTGTGGGAGAAGAGGGTACGTGTATTTCAATTCTTCAGCCTGACGGGGCCGCGAGATTGCGTATTTTTAGCAGAAAGAGGAACGGATCCAGCGATCTGCGGACCCCCGTCTTTCCTTCACGCCCTCGAGCGGATTTCGCCTTCCGTTTCGTTTCACGCAGCAACGATTCGCCGGAACGACGTCTTTCGCTTAACCATTCCGCTCGACGCTCCGAAAGACATTTTTCCTTCATCTTTTCTTACACTTTCCCGATCTCGAGATCCACCTTTCCGCGCCACGATCCTCCTTGATAAAACCGAAACTAAGAAATACCGAAAATTTCTTACGACTATAAGAAGTAGACTGTTATGCTGCCTTTCTTCCTACTTTTTTTTTTTTATTCTCTTTATTGGGTATAGCCAGCAGTTTGAAATTCCTCCTTTTCCTGTTGAGGTTGAGGTTCACTAATTGAAGAACGAGTGGATGAATTTGTAATAGAAAATATATTGAAACAAGTATAGGTACATGTATAGTGTAAGAGGTGAAAATCAAGTAAATTATTACTAGTATTTATTCATTTAACATATAATATTGTTGAGGTTGACTGATAGAGGAACAAGTGGATGAATTTGTAATAGAAAAATATATTGAAACAAGTATAAGCACAGGTATAGTGTATGAGGTGAAAATCAAGTAAATTATTACTATTATTTATTCATTTAACATATGATATTGTTGAGGTTGACTGATAGAGGAACTAGTGGATGAATTTGTAATAGAAAAATATATTGAAACAAGTATAGGTACATGTATAGTGTATGAGGTGAAAATCAAGTAAATTATTACTATTATTTATTCATTTAACATATAATATTGTTGAGGTTGACTGATAGAGGAACTGGTGGATGAATTTGTAATAGAAAAATATATTGAAACAAGTATAAGCACAGGTATAGCGTATGAGGTGAAAATCAAGTAAATTGTTATCATTATTTATTCATTTAATATATGATATTGTTGAGGTTGACTGATAGAAGAACTAGTGGATGAATTTGTAATAGAAAAATATATTGAAACAAGTATAAGCACAGGTATAGCGTATGAGGTGAAAATCAAGTAAATTGTTATCATTATTTATTCATTTGATATATGATATTGTTGAGTTGACTAATTGGAAAACGAGTGGATAAATTTGTAATAGAAAAATATATTGAAACAAGTATAGGTACATGTATAGTGTAAGAGGTGAAAATCAAGTAAATTATTACTATTATTTATTCATTTAACAAATAATATTGATGAGATTGACTGATAAAGGAACGAGTGGATGAATTTGCAATAGAAAAGTACATAGAAATAATTAAAGGTGTAAGTATAAGTTTATGCTGATTCAGATCCTTACTCTCTTAGTGTTACTAGACAATGGAATGATAGGGAGCACGTTCATAGAATTATAGCAAAAGGACATTACCAAAAGAGTTAACCTTACAGCTTTAGCTAGAGGCTACGAGGAACATAAATAGACATCTTAGGATGTCTTCCTTCGTCTAGCTTCTTCCTCTTTAGATCTTTAAAAGTCTTTACCTTCTTCCTTGTATCGTTTGTCGACTCTTCTCCGCGTCTTCTAAGCTTCTACACGTAGCAAGATTAGGACGTTTCGTTGTTTGAGGACGCATTTATTAATTCCTTTGTTCCTACACCTTGCAACCCAAAACATAATGTATATTCAAGTGTACAATCATATGCACCTCTCCTTATTTAGAATATTTCTGCGTAATAGCAATGTCCAGGTCACGGATAGACATAAATAAAAATGTATAGTTTTTCTTGAAGTAATTACCTCGTAAAACACTTCGTATCGAGTATTTTTCAATTTTAGACAAACGAGAAGATCATCAGAGGAAACGATAGAGACGACGTCGAATACGTAGAATTACGATCGATCGAGTTAATTGATTGACTTTGGTAACATATGACATTTTTTCACCTAGAAAACGATAATTATATGGAACATATAGTTAGGTGGATTGGATCGATCAAAGGCAATTCCAGTTCTTATACGAACGTATAATATTTCATGGCTACAACAATCTAACTGTAGTTCAAGTGAAGCATGAAATTCAAGAAACGCGTTCTAACAGTAATATATAGCAATGTACATATATTATGGTAGTACAGATATCTTTATCTGATATAGCTTATACTTATTCTAATGTACTGCAGTTTAATACTGGCTTTGATACTTTGACGTCGGTATGCTGCCGCGTACACGTACACTCGCCTCCCGCATAATTTTCCAAGCTAAATATGTAAATGGAAAGTGCGACAACTGTAGAAGAAATAAAGAAACGTCGTCTCGCGTCTGCCTCTCGCGAGGCTCGAAAAATGCAACACGTTGATTCTCGTCTACTGGCGTCAACGCGTTAGCATACTTTTCATTGAAACAGTATCGAACACGATATTTATTAGGTAAAGTTTCTTTCGTTTTACGAGGAAATAATAGACGCACAACGTTTTCTCCATTTATATTATTTCGTCGCATTACGTGCAATTTTGTTCTGTCGAGATAAACACCGTGACATTTTACGGACTTGATTTCACGTTTGTATCAGATTGCCCGAAATGTTTCTTTCGTTTCATAAGGAAACTGATAAGGAAATAATAATACAAATAGAACGAAATGATACGTAATTCAATAAAATAATATAAAACAGAAATTATTGTCCGTCTATTATCGTCTTATGCAACCTAAAGAAACAACGAACAACCTAATACGAAGATGCGCTGTTGTAAAAAACACGTTTGCGAAAGAAAGACACTTTCTGGACAACCTAATACAAGCCGATTCTTCCGTTTCTTATTTTCTGATTTCACCGATCTCCGCTCAAACGTTCATCAAACGTACAACAGGAAATCCTGTTACCAAATATAAAACGTAAAATAATATGCTGCGTTCGCAGATAAAATTGCAAATGCGGTGGAAGGAAAAAGCAAAACTGAACGACTGAATCTGCCGATAAATGCAACGGTAGAGCATAATTAACGAAACAAGGGAAAAATAATTGGAAAGAGAAACGGAAGAAAACGATCGCTTACCATTTAGATAAATTTGACGAGCGAAACGTGCCAACAGCTAATCAAGTTGACGTACGAGATCAATGAAACCCATTAGAAAGTAAAAGTAACGAATTAACGGTGTACGGAGCGATAGCATAGCGTTTAGTCGGATCCAGTTATGCGTAACGGTATTTCCATGTGCATGAATATTTTCGGCCAAGCGAATCGTATAATGTCACTGCGGCTGGACCGCATCCGGATTACGAATTAATTGCCGCGCGATGAAATCAAAACATCCACCTCCGCTTATAATTAATGTTATTCCGTCGTGTAAAGGGCGGTTCACCGCAGGTAAATCGTGCAACTGAACGTGCAAGTAAATTCGTGTGATCTATGATCGTTTCGTCGAATACGAGGACACGAGATCGCTGCGCTACGTTACGCTATCTCGCCAATGCTGTACCCGAGCAAGGGTGAGAGAAAGACGATTAGTAGAATTGCTTCTCGAAGGGCGATCAATCGAATAATCCGATTAATTTAACCTCCTGTTTTGCGGTTTCCTCCTCTGCTTTTCCTTCTGCCCTTCCATTTCTCGCTATTGCACGCCCCAACGTTACACTTCAAACTGTAGCTTCGTCCCTCTTTATCCGAGCTCTTTAGCTTCGTCATATTTCTTCTAGTAATTCTTCTCGTAGCTTCTTTCCTTTTACTCGAAATCCTAAGAGTCTCGCGCATAGACTTTGTCAGATAATTCTTCACCAATTTATTTCGAATCGTGAAAATTGTTGGCGGATTTTGTCACTCGATGCTATTGACAAAATACGCAACTACTTAGTTGCCGATATACAGACAAATTTCCTACGGTTTCAGGATATGGACGTACAACGAGAACGAGTTTCGCACGATTCGTTCCATCAACAACCGGTAACGGAGAGTTTCTTCTAATTCCTTTAACGCTGAATCTCTTCCGAACTACAGGAGAAACGTTATTCCATCGATTATTAAGAGACGCGAGTATTTCTGATAATTCTTGCAATTTCTGAAATTTTTCAACGCACGATATCTCCATCTTCGCTGACAAATTCCCCAAGCAAAATGCACGAACATCGACCATACGCGAGAGCGAAAGCGTCGTAAGTTTCTCAACAAATTTTCCAGAAATGCGTGTAAATCGGAGTATCCGGACAATTTTCGCGATTTCACTCGGCAGAACGTCGGTCGTTTCGTGAAGGAAATAAAAGGCAAACGTTTGCAAGGTTGGCGCGATCGTCGATCAGAGGTTCGTGAAACACAGAGAAATGGATACGACGAAGCAGATATTTGCAAAGCCACGGACTTTTAGCGGCAATCGAACGTAGGGAGTAAGGATGTGGGTACGTGTATATAGTAGGTAGGTATATAGGGTCTCGGATTTGATTTACATCTACACCCCGTAATCGAGGAAAGATTAGACAGCAGCCAGCTGCCGGGTCAGCGCGTCGACGAGCCGCCCTGCCAGGGTATTTGTAACCGAGCCTTGTCGAAATGTTAATGCGTACCAATGCTCGCTAATCACCCTGACACTTTGGCTTAAGCTTCCACAGCCAACCCCTATCCTACTCTTTTTTGCCCCGTCATTCATAAGAGCCGCAGATTTTCGTACCGATAGCTTCCACCGTGAAATCTCCATTAACTATAGTTCGCGTCCTACCAACGCCCATCTTCCCTCACCTATACTTTTGCGTATGCGATAGTACTCGCCATTGGACGAACAAATCGATAGACGTCGGTCGAATAATTGAAATTTACTGCCAATCCGTATATTTATAAAACAGACAGGGAAATTTTTATTCCTGTTGCAGTGTCGTGGACGAGGAACCTGGGGGTTGTGGCGCAGATTGTGAACAAGCGGTTGCTGCGAGACAAAAGACAAGGAGTTGCTAGGGGACGATAAACGAATTAACAGCAGAATGAGTTAACAAGCCGAAGAGTGCGGATTGCGTCGTTAGCGTCGTTGAGAGACAGTCGAATCTGTGTCGACGAGAGTTGTTAATTAACGCTGAGGTTATTCGATGTATAAACAGAGGAACGCGTGGATAAGTTGTAAAGTAGAAGATACGTTTTAATACAGAAGTGAATACAAGTATGGGTATAATTCGAGCTGGTCCAGATCCGCAAGCTATCAATGGTACCCTATAACTGAAAACCTCGAAGCCATCGTCCATTGGTCCCAGTCTTTTGTCTATACGCTGTCGATGGCTTCAGTGCTTGAGAAAAGTAAAAGGATCAGACGTAGAGTTTTCTTAGAAGCGGTGACCTCTTCAACATAGAATATCAAACATCTCTATAATGTTTAAAAGCATCCAACATTTCTATTAAAAATTATCTTCACCAGTGCGTTCTCGATTCAAAGAGTTTGTCACATGTACAGTTGATCCTTGGAAACCATAAATTTAAAAAAAAAAGGTAAACTATAACTGGAAACCCCGAAACCATCGTCCATTGTCCATACGCTGTCGATGGCTTCAGTGCTTGAGAAAACTAAAAACCAGATGTAGAGTTTTCTAGAAGTTTTGATCACTTCAATAATTGATTATCTAGTTGTCTTAATTATAATACGATTAGTTCGTGTTAAATAACCATTGTTTTCTGTCTAATTAACATCTGTTTAATCCTTTTATCCCTAATAAACTAATTGTAATAATTCACGATACTATCTTACTGGATCTTCTCGAAAGTTCATTTCGAAGCACAAGATCGAGCGAAGAAAATGCAGATGCAAATTCGTTCTTGATCGAGTAACAGCAGGAAATTGGTTAAATGGTTGGTCGAGACCATGGAAAAGGGTTACAATTTGAAACAGTCGGATGTATCGTTACATCGGTATCGTCATTTTCCTTTTGTCTGGCAGTTTTAGTTTGGTAATGGAATACGAAGTTGCGTATCGTTGGAAAATGAATACTTTGCAACTATTAGCGTCGAATGAGAAGCTAGTTCGCCGTGTATAACGGTGTGTATAATTGACTGTAATATCAAACGTGACGTTGGTTCGATGCATATGATATTAGTTAAATTGTCGTTTATCAATATTGATATACTGGAGGAGAAAAAAGAGGCCGATATCGATATAGAATCGCGGTATCGTATCGTTGTAAACTACAAGAAACTACATTGTGTTAATACAAAACGATCAATACCGCAAAATTGCACGATCAATATTTGGACGATACTAATGAAATACAGATATTCCAATATAAACGATTACGATGTTATGACAATCTTGTGCAAGTACACAATATCGCGTTACTCGATCGTGTGCCGATATCGGTGCAGCGATATTGATACAATACAAGATTTTAATCTGCCTAGAAATAGTAGCTTAAACTGTACGTTGATAGCCAGTGGTATTGTTAATGATTGTTTCTATTACCGTTCAACGTACATCAATTTAACCGATACAAGTCATTCATACAGAGTTTACATGTTCCTCGTTTTATGTACAAGTTTGAGAACGAATTCGCCTGTCGATAATGGATAACATAGAACGGTGTTCTTGTAACGTGTATTTTACATTTTTTATTTTTGTAAATCATTTTATATATCAGATTGTCGGAAAAGTTTCTTTCGTTTTACGAGGAAATAATACAACCTTTGTTGTTTTATATTATTTTGTCGACTTACATACGATCCAATTTGTTCTGTTGAGATAAACACCGCGACATTTTACAGACTTGCTTTCACGTTTGTACGAAGGTGCATTGTTGTAAAAAAACAAGTTTGCGAAAGAAAGACATTTTTCGGACGATCTAATATATCGCGTTAAAACCGACAATTTTCTCTTTACGCAAAGAATGATATTCCGTAGCTTTTTTTCGCTCTTTTCTGTCTCGTAATTCGAATAAAAGACACGTCAGGCTACAAGTTAGAAAACTTCTTTTCTTGTTGGCAAGAAGCTGGATTGGCTTAATCGCCGGTGGGGTATGTGGGTCCGATAAGGGTCAACAGCTTACACTTGTACCGTCATGCGGGAAGGATTAATCTCCGAATTTGCTGGATATATGTGTTTGTCATTTTCTAACTTGCTACGCTTTTCCAATTTTATTTATACGCATCGATATTTCTATTTCTATTTCCTTTCACACAAACATCGCTATTAAGTATAGTACGTACAACTACGTACGTAGTTTCATAGTACGTACAACTATTAACTGTCGTATCTACAACGAACTATTGTACTTGTTGAAACGTTGCTACTATTGCAAATAAGGAATAATTGTCGCAAGTTTGCAAAATTCGAGGATCAATTTAATCCAGCCATAATATGGTATTGTACGTATTTAGATTCTAAAGACGATATATGCAATTACGAAGAGTCAGGTCATTTTGCAATTAAGACACGTGTTGTCAAAGACGAGCAACTTTTTGATCCGTACTATTGGGTTGACACTAATTGATGGAATTGGAATTCTTACAATTGTAAAAATTGTACGAAAATTGACATTTAGGACATTTCGAATATAACCGACAAATAGAAGACTCTTTGAAATAAAAATTGCCCCACTGAGCGATTAAACATTTTTATTAGAACATCGATAAAATAAAAACGAGAACAAATCTTGCGTCTAACTGTGCACTGTGTTTGCATCCACATCTTTCAGGGTAATCCACGAATATTATTCTAAACACAGCTTAGAAAATAATCGTAAATGCTGCTTTATGATCGTATAATTGAAGTTACAAGTGTGAACATACCTTGCTATTATATATAGAACGAGCAAATACCGTTTACCAATATCTTCCACACGTTTCAACGATACATTCCGCACGTTTTGCATACGACGAAACGACGAATGCGAATGGTTTGTCGAAATAAACGAAGCCTCGTTATAATACGTCGCTATCGACTGTTACCAAGGCACCACGGTGGTCACCAGTGACCACCAATGAGATAAACGGTCGATTGAGGAAGAATATTGTCTTGCATCGTCAATTTATTATTATTTTGCCATTATATGCTTTGAATAATAAAAATACTCTCGTGACGTCCTCAGCAAACACGTGATTCCGGCGTGGCAGTCAAAGTGTTCACACAGAATATTTTTACGAATTACAATATGTGCGTGATAGGAAACTCTCTCGCATTACATTAGTATCGTAATGAGACACGACTATCTTAGTCATTGATTGTATTTGTACAATTTGAAATTAATCCAATATACGTAAAAGATAGCAGGCACTCATTGGAAACATATACTCAGTGAAAAATTAGTACATACGCTAGGAACAGTAGTCTTAAACGTACAATAACCGCTAGAGACGATCTCGCTGCATATCGAAGCTTATTAATATAATTAACTGTTGAGATACTTGGCGAAATATATGCGTGCCATAAGTATAATTCCTATATTCCATCCTCTATTTCCACGTCTGTTTNCAAGTTTCACGAACGTGTACACTGACGATAGTTGTGTCTTGTTACGATGCCAATGGAATTTCTAAATCTTTTGCCCTCAGCGAAACATGTGACAAAGTGTTAATCGAATTGATCGAGAAATTGAAGTAAGAAAGAAGCAACGCGGTATTAAGAAATTGTCAAAGAAAAAGCGAAATTGGTCGATGCTAGAGACTCGTATCAACGCTGGCTTTGTGTCATCGTTGCGAGTAATAGCAAGTAGCATATACCTGGAAAGTATGAGCGGCAGCTTCTTAACGAGAAAATCGAGCAGTAAGAACGCGGACGTCTAAGACCGCAGAGAAGTTCTGTCGATTTGTCGCATCTGTGCACGTTAGGAAGTTACTACGTTAGCCTGCCACTTAAATCACTGGCGGGAAGGTCCGGAGGGTGTAACGGGACGAACGATGCTTAGTTTCGTCTTGCACGTATAACCTCGTCACTGAAAGTTCATCCCCTTGCCGGATCCGGGGACAACCGACTCTTTATTACACCGTAAAGTTTTCCGCGATGGACACGTGTCCCTGATCGCTATCAATCCCCTTCTGATCCTAGGAAACACGCTACTCATCACCCTGTCGTTTAAAAGATCCATTACCGACCTGTAAAACGTGGCTACATTCCGAATACGTTGGCTACGTTCTATTTTAGTTGGCAACTAAGTGATTGCGTATTTTCTCATTGGATGGTATTGACAAAATCCGCAATCACTTAGTTGCCAATGTCTTAATCATTTAGACAAAAGGGTATCGTTCGGTGACGTTAACCGATAATTTGATATTCATACAAGGGTATAATTTGTCGTATGATTTGTCAGGCGACAACTTGCAACACGGAATAAGGTATTTTGTTGGCGAATTGGTTAATTATAAATTCGGGAGAAATTTCATAATTGTAGTTTTGTTATAGTTGGCAATTTTCACCTGTCGCGTGTTCTTCCGTGATCGAATTTTAACGATGTTATTAGCGAAAATTTACGCATCTGTAATGGCACTGTAACGAAACAGTGTAATATATTAACAAGAAGCAGCGTTCATAATCCTTTTCGAATTCTACAAATATTCCGAATATTCCAAACGACTGTTCTAATCTCGCGAAACGTAGTTACTATTAGGTGGCCGGAAAAGTTTCTTTCGTTTTATGAGGAAACAATGGATGCACAAGATTCTCCGTTTTATATTATTTTATCGAATTACGTACGATCCATTTTGTTCTATCAAAATAAACATCACAAAGTTCGATGGATTACGTTTCTCGTTTGTATAAAGATGCATCGTTGTAAAAGAAAGACACTTTCCTCGCAACCTGATATAATTTTTCTAATTCCTGAAATACTTCAATTACGATAAACTAATCTTTTTCAAAATAAAAGTATTATCGGTTAAAACGATCTCTAAAACAGGAAACGCTTAGTCGTAATAATTTTATGCTACTCCAACTTCTTCGTCGACTTCCGCCAACGAATTGTCCGTCAAATATTTCATTCAGCGATTAATCTAAAATTTCCTAATGATATTAATAATTGCAAAATATCCTCGCACGACCGCTGTGAATCTAATACGAAGATAAGGAACGATGGAAGTATGATCGGAGGCGAGTTAAAATTAGATGTTGGAAACCGAAAGGTAGATCGTACGGGGTTGTTACAGCCGCGGACGAGCAGTGTGGAGCACGAGGATGGGGTTAGAGAGAGGGATAAAGGGATGGAGAAGCACCATACGGACGAGCCATTTAAACTTCTCACCCCCGAAACCACACGGTTGTCCGCATTCTGACTTATACCAGGCATCGTTCACCCTGTCGTCGAGTCCTCTCCCTCTCTGCTCGTCCTCAGTCACCCCTTACACTCTGGCGCTATTATACGCGTTTGACATTCGCCACTTTAACCCTCTTTCAGCGTACGACGAATCGTTTTGGAAACGGAAACGAGCCGCTTACTACTTTTCTTCTTCTTCTTCTCCTTCCAAACGTCTCATACCGCAGATATAATTTCGCCGTGGAAAAATTTCTATTACGATCTTTCCTCTCTTTGTCCTCCTCTCCTTCTTCCAACGTCTTTCTCTTTCTTTCCCCTCGACCAATATCGACTATACGAATCGTATATCCTACAGTTTCTTATTATAAATTCGATATACCATGCCGTGAGAAAGACAGTGAGGCGTTAGACGAACTTTCGAAACACGCGATACGACAGGTGCAAATCTGTCGCTCGTGTGCGCCACGCGAGGAAAGATCTTGTCAGGACAAGTGACATTTTTCGGATAACCTAACATTTCCAGTTAACATTTAACAGAGTTAATGGAGGAGTCGAGGAGCAGAGTTAAGAAGTCGAGTGGCGTTGTTGAGAGATAGTTAGCGTTGTCAGTTAGCGTAGTTGTGAGTCGATTGTCGAGTTGTCTGAATTAAAGTACGAGTTTGGTATTTAGTCCACGTTAAACAACCGTCGTTTTCTGTCAGTTTATTTATTCTAAATAAATTGTAAATAGCTCGGAAAAATTATAAATAATATTCCTCCGATCCTACGAGTGGGGCTCATCGGGGGATATTAAAAAGAAAATTTTTCACGATACAAGTGGGACATTTCCAATGCAAAGAATTAGCCCTTTGCACTCCGAACCATTCTGCACGTTGGCTATCAGCTACTTAGCTCTACTTTGTGGCAGAAACGTGCATTTACAGACCCTCGTATTATTTAGTATAGTTTTGGACCCAAGCAACGTATTATAACGATTATTTTTGCAAAAAATATCAATATTTCATTTTTTACAATTTTGTACAGTGCGACAAACCTTAAAACACTGCCCAATATGCATTGCAGGCTGATTTGTGCATGTTTGACGATAATAAATCGTTTGACGCCTGCCACCAGGTGTCTTCCTGTCAGATCAAACAACGCAATCCCGTTTTCTTCGTTCCACATCGACAATATGTAGTTTATCGTCTAATCTATTGTCCGCGGAAGATGTGCATGCACATTTTTTTATACATCTTAGTAATTTCACTATATTTTGATTTGATTTCTCGTGCCATTTCGAGAGAAATCTTCAGGGAAACATGCACGTCTGAAAAAGTTGCGCTGAAATAACTTGATGTCCCATGAGAGGGAACATTAGAGTGCAAAGAATTAAGTTGCATCATCGCGATCTCTAAACTCCATCGTATCTTTGTTCTACGTACGAATAGAGTGTTAGTGGGATTAACAAGTAAATAAATAATAAATGAATTGACGTATATTTGCATCTAATTTCTTTTTGTGCTTCGAAATGATGAATTTTCGAGGAAATCCAGTAAGATAGGAATAAATATTTCCTTGTCTGTTTTATAAATATATGGGTTGGCAACTAAGTGATTGCTGATTTTGCCATTGTAATGGTAACCGGAGAGTCAATATCATTTTGCCGATCGAAGAGTTAGTCTTAATTAGGAGAGTGAGTTATCATTTGTCTACCGAAGAATCAAATTCTCATCTTTTAACCCAAGTGTCTGTTAATCGATTGTTAATTTGGGAACCAAGTAAGATTTAAATAAATTATTATATATATGTCGGGGATGAAGGGACATCGGGCCATTCTTTTGCAATTTGCGATGATCATCAATACTTTAGTCTAAACTATTTGTTACAATATAGTTTATAGTTTGTTATAGTTTATAGTTTATAGTATATAGTTTTACAATCTGTTATATAATAACAGAACTTAGAAGTAGTTGCTGTGATGCGATCTGATTATGTTTGGCCGAGATTTGTGGCAGTGGGCTTGGGCTCCAGGTGACACAACTGGTCGCCCAACGTGGCCACGGTCACGGGATGAACGTTTTTACCTGACAAACTGTCTGCCTAGTCGGGGCGCCTGGAATTTTGCATTGCCGAACGTAGCGACTGAGTAAAAACGTGACAATATAAATTTTTGGTGGTAATGACAATGACATCGATGACCAACGTGTCGGTCAAAGTGTTAACGTTGGATTCTCGAGAAACGAACGAGTGACTGGAAGATGATAGCAAATTCTAAGATAAAAAAAGTAGTATTTGAGACATCACTGCCTGCGTAACGCGATTTTAATGGAATAATTTTATATCTGTTAGGTAGAATAATGGATGGCTTAAAGTTGCATTCGAAGCAAAACGTTGGCTGATTTTCGCTGCGAAATTACAATTATACCACTTAACCTGGTTACCGAAAGTGTTCATGGACGAGTTACTAGGATTATTTTCACTGAAATAATAATATTTGCCAGATATAAACGTGCTATTTTATAATAGCTGGTAAAATTCCAGACGAACGGTGTAAAATATGATAAACTCGACTTTGATATCTCTTGGAATTTAATTATAATTGATATGACATTGTATAAATCCTATTGCATTAATCCGATTATCGGATTATAGCATAGAGAATTAATTTATTAACGGTGCCGATTAAAATATATAATTTCGGAGACTTTAAACTTCAGACTTTTAACGTCCGACGATCTTCCGCTGCGAACTTATTGAAATCGTCCATTCTATTCCATACAAACGAAAAGCGTATCCTGTAATTAAAAATAATCCAAAATCGAACTACGACTTGCTACTTTGACAATGAAACTTCTCTGTATCTTTAACCCTTTGTACACGGAATTCTATTTCAATTTCGTTACCAGCAACTATCTCAACGCTTTTAAGTGTTCCGTTTGAAATCTACTTGAACTAAAAAATAAGAGAATTTAAATAAATAAAGGAAGAAAGATTGTATTTGATAATTTGATTGTATTTCGTAATTTTTAAACGTACGATGTATCTCGAAACAATTTCCAGGATGCGATGCTGCTTTTCTTTCGCACGTTTCCTCGCATAAAAACTGACGTCGAGTGACACTCGACGTAGCAGTGCGAAGGGTTAAAAATGGTCACGATGTTTCCAAATTATTGCCAAACTCTGTATATTTCACAAACGATGCTGTCCTGGGAATTTAACGTATATTATGAAACCATCGACCAAATAGTATCGTTAAGCGATCAATCAATAGCAAATGCGAACATTTGTATAATCTTGATCAATCGCTGAATTTTAGAAACTAATCATTGGCTCGTTGTTACGACGAACAATTAATCAACCACCTATATCAACTTAAATAAAGCTGAAGATAAAAGTTGACGATACGACGATAAAAAGAATAGACGTTACATATACGCGCAAAGTTAACGAATACGTACGTAGAAAATGGAGGAGGAGGAGGAGGGAAAATACCGATGAAAGCATTGAAATTGCGCGTCGGTTAGCTGGAAAAATGTTCTTCGTGGAAAACACAGCGGGAGCTGGAAATTATCTGTAAACCGTCAGCCGAAGCATCGCGCGTACTATGATATTTTAATATTCATCAAATAGTTTCAACGGTGGTTCGACGGATTAAATTCGTGTATTAATAAATCCATGAGGCGATCGATGTGCCCTGCCCCATTGTAATATCGTATCATATCGTAACAAGCTGGAATCTTTGGAATTTTCCAGAGTTTCGCGTCTGTGAAATAAATTCCACGACGAACCATCGTTGTTAGAACATTACCGGGTCACTAACGGCTACTTAATTAAGATTAATTACCACTACGTCCAAACAGCGGCGAATTCGTTTCGCGTCGACACGGTCGAACACGAAAACGGGAAAAGAAAAAAAAAAGAAAGAAGGAGGAAGAGGTGGAAGGGAAGCAAAGGGGAGCGAAAAATGTAAAAAAAGGAAAGACAAGATTGGAGTTGAAATTTCGTCGAATTGGCCGTTTCAAGATCCCGTTAACGAACGTTTTCGTTTACACGAGTCACCAGGATATAATGATCGATTGCAATTTTCTGCATTCGTATGCGACAAAGCCAGTGCGCCCGGTGGATTAAATAAATTCCATAATACTCTCCACTTCGATCCCCGGTGAATAATACGTGCTTCCGCGTATTTATTTACTAGGGACTAGGGACACATGTGCGCTCGTATAGAGAGGCACGAATTTATAAAGCTATCACGTGCCCCGCTCTGTCGATCATCGTGCGCCGCTTGTGCACCCTATAAATGTCGTCCTTCTGCCAACGAGACGAGTATCCTTTCGATATTCTTTTTTTTTTTGGTTTTTGAAGGAAGAAGATAGAAATTTTCTCATTTCCGATGATATTCGTCAAAGTTTCCTATTTTAAATGTGGTTGAGAAAGTCGAGCTGGAAGAAAAGGAGAAGTAGAAAAGTAGCAGAGAAGACGGTTGATGATCAGAGGGGAATTTTCAACGCGAAAACATCGATTTTTATTGTATTTCGACATGAAGCACGATATTTAATAGCCAAATGTCGTCCTTGTGCCAACGAGACGAGTATCCTCTCGATATTCTTTTTTTTTGGTTTTTGAAGGAAGAAGATAGAAATTTTCTCATTTCCGATGATATTCGTCAAAGTTTCCTATTTTAAATGTGGTTGAGAAAGTCGAGCTGGAAGTAAAAGAGAAGTAGAAAAGTAGCAGAGAAGACGGTTGATGATCAGAGGGGAATTTTCAACGCGAAAACATCGATTTTTATTGTATTTCGACATGAAGCACGATATTTAATAGCCAAATGTCGTCCTTCTGCCAACGAGACGAGTATCCTTTCGATATTCTTTTTTTTTTGGTTTTTGAAGGCAGAAGGTAGAAATTTTCTCATTTTCGATGATATTCGTCAAAGTTTCCTATTTTAAATGTGGTTGAGAAAGTCGAGCTGCAAGTAAAAGAGAAGTAGAAAAGTAGCAGAGAAGACGGTTGATGATCAGAGGGGAATTTTCAACGCGAAAACATCCATTTTTATTGTATTTCGACATGAAGCACGATATTTAATAGCCAAATGTCGTCCTTGTGCCAACGAGACGAGTATCCTTTCGATATTCTTTTTTTTGGTTTTTAAAGGAAGAAGATAGAAATTTTCTCATTTCCGATGATATTCGTCAAAGTTTCCTATTTTAAATGTGGTTGAGAAAGTCGAGCTGGAAGAAAAGGAGAAGTAGAAAAGTAGCAGAGAAGACGGTTGATGATCAGAGGGGAATTTTCAACGCGAAAACATCCATTTTTATTGTATTTCGACATGAAGCACGATATTTAATAGCCAAATGTCGTCCTTCTGCCAACGAGACGAGTATCCTTTCGATATTCTGTTTTTTTGGTTTTTAAAGGAAGATGATAGAAATTTTCTCATTTCCGATGATATTCGTCAAAGTTTCCTATTTTAAATGTGGTTGAGAAAGTCGAGCTGGAAGTAAAGGAGAAATAGAAAAGTAGCAGAGAAGACGGTTGATGATCAGAGGGGAATTTTCAACGCGAAAATATCCATTTTTATTGTATTTCGACATGAAGCACGATATTTAATAGCCAAATGTCGTCCTTCTGCCAACGAGACGAGTATCCTTTCGATATTCTTTTTTTTTGGTTTTTAAAGGAAGATGATAGAAATTTTCTCATTTCCGATGATATTCGTCAAAGTTTCCTATTTTAAATGTGGTTGAGAAAGTCGAGCTGGAAGTAAAGGAGAAGTAGAAAAGTAGCAGAGAACACGGTTGATGATCAGAGGGGAATTTTCAACGCGAAAACATCGATTTCTATCGTATCTCGACATGATGCACGATGTGTAATAGCCTTATTACATATGTGCGCTATTCGTTATATGTAACATATTTTGATACGAAAATTTTACCAACGTATACAACTGACAATCTTGTTAACGATTAATGAACGAATAATGTATCTCTGTCATCATTAATTACAAATAGAAATTAGCCACGTTTAGTACGATACGTTATCATGTAGTTTAACTAGCGTTTAGACCCTTTAATTACACTACCTTCGTTTCATCGTTAATTGAAATGAATATTTATTTTATTGAGTAAATCTGCGAAACATTGTCTCTATTTAATCTTCACTTTAAACGCGACTTTTCAACTCAACGTCTAAACGCAACGCCATTCACTATCGTTGAATAGTTATGCAATAAGAATAAACGATCAAAAATACAAAATTCATCAATTCGCATAAATTCATATAATAGTTTGTCGGAAAAGTTTCTTTCCTTTCGTAAGGTAATAATAAACGAACAACAATTTCTGTTTTATATTATTTTATTGAATTACGTATCATCCATTTCGTACTATTTCTATCATTATGTTCGTACATAATTCAAAAAACATCGCGCGTCTATTATTTCCTTATAAAACGAAAGAAACTTTTACCTAATAGAATTTCGCAGGAATGGCTCGTCCCTATTTACATCTATCGTTTTCGTTTCTTCGTTTCTATCGGCTTGGAAATTAAATGACTGCGGATTTTGCTATTAAATGGTATTAACAAAATCCGCAATCAATTAGTTGCCAACTCGATAATTTATTCCTATAGGAAACGTAAAATTTCCAGAAGACGCGAAACGACAATGGAAGGTGCGCGTCTGGTTGGACAAGAACACGACAACGACGACAAGAGGGTAAAGACGAAGAACGCACGAAGAAAGAAGAAGAAAAAGAAGGAAAGACGGAAATTTGCTGGTCGATGATTTACACACGTCGTAGGAAGATCGTAGAGCGAGCAGTAGCACCCTCTTGGTGACTCGTGTGCTCGTTCTTCCAGCACGTTTCATCCCCTCGCTGTCAGACGACTGACAGTGCAGCTCTCTCTTGATGCCTCTTTCTTTTTCTCTGCAGCGTCGTCTACTCTTCAAATTTTCCCTTCTTTCATAATTTTATTCATTTTTCTTGCCAGCGATCCTACAGCTTTCTGTTTGCCTATGGAAATGCCGTGTCGTCCGACCGCCGTTTCCTCTTCCAGCCTCTCCGACCCAACACTTTTCAACCCTCGTGTACATTTCACGCCCACCCCATCGCCAGAGCTGTCTGAATATTATTAGTAATTAACGAAAGGAACGGACGCGCTGCGAGATTCGTGCGGCTAGCCGCGCAAGATGATTTTATTATCGAAAACTTTAGCGGCGAGAAGATTGCTCGACGTGGAAATTTCTAATTTCCTGCCAACTTTCGAAACTCGTCCGATAAGCTGACTGTTCTAGAGCCGACAGTCTAAAGACGCGAGAATCGACTTTTCTATATAAGTAAAATTAAAGATAAAGTATGAAATATAAGATACAAAGAAGATAAGGATAATATAAAAGTAGAGGCTTATGGATAACTCTGTTAGTTTGGAAAAATAATACGTTGAATGCTTAATTTATTAATTTTCTTGATTCAATCTAGAGATGGTAGAAAAGTAATTGCAAAATAAAATACTTGCATCGCAAAAATATAGAGACGCGACGAAACGTTTAAAAAATTCCAAATTTAGTTTCTGTATCAAATCTTCATTCCCCGCAAATGCGAATAGAAGGAATAATTTTTAACAAAGAGATAACTGTGAATGGATAACTCTGTTACTTTGGAAAAATAATACGTTGAACGCTTAATTTATTAATTTTCTTGACTTAATCTAGAGATGGTAGAAAAATAATTGCAAAATAAAATACTTGCATCGCAAAAATATAGAGACGCGACGAAACGTTTCAAAAAATTCCAAATTTAGTTTCTTTATCAAATCTTCATTCCCCGCAAATGCGAATAAAAGGAATAATTTTTAACAAAGAGATAACTGTGGATGGATAACTCTGTTACTTTGGAAAAATAATACGTTGAACGCTTAATTTATTAATTTTCTTGACTTAATCTAGAGATGGTAGAAAAGTAATTGCAAAATAAAATACTTGCATCGCAAAAATATAGAGGCGCGACGAAACGTTTAAAAAATTCCAAATTTAGTTTCTTTATCAAATCTTCATTTCCCGCAAATGCGAATAGAAGGAATAATTTTTAACAAAGAGATAACTGTGGATGGATAACTCTGTTACTTTGGAAAAATAATACGTTGAACGCTTAATTTATTAATTTTCTTGACTTAATCTAGAGATGGTAGAAAAGTAATTNAGAAACACGAAAGGAACATGGAAAAGGGAAAAGGGAAAAGGAAGAAGGCAGAGACGTATCTACGTAGAAACGTTCGGCAAAAAAGGAATTCTAAGAGGATAAATTAAAATTGTCTTTGATTTGTCGATTCCAAATGACCAGAGCAAACCGAACCGCGACAGTCATTTGAATTGACACGCTACAGAAGCCAAGATAATTGGCCTAAAAATAGAGATAATCGGATGAAACTTACGCTACGTTCTTTCAAGATTTAACAAAACGCGTATAAAATATCTCACGGTCCTTGCTTCCTATTTATCTAGCGATTCTCTGTCCTAAAGTTCCCTGTCCTGAAAATGTCGCATCTAAATAAGAAGAGGACGCTCGTTTAACGAATTTGTGCAGAAACACAAAAGGAACATAGATAGAGAGAAATAGTTAACTAACAAAATGTTTATCAATCGTTACACGGTCTACCGAAGAAAAAGAGAAAAGAGAAAAGGAAGAAAACGTAGAAACGTACGCGTCAGTAGTCGATAACTATCCCGGAATGACGTTGTCAATTGGAATAGCTGCTTGCGTGTTGCGAGCTTTAACGTGGCTGTAATTTAACCTGCTGGTGGATTATATTTCGTACGAAAGCTTTTGCGAAAGTATGAACGGTGCAGGGCTTGGCACGAGCGGTAACGAGCGCCAACGAGCGTCACCTGCCCTCCGGCTCGGTGCGAATTTCAAATGTCGAAAACCTGATATAACGACCGTTATCGCGAATAATAGCGAGACCGTTGACAGAGACGATGATACCGAAGAGTACTTTTCGATACGAAATCGAATCAAAGCGGAATATCCGAGCCGACTAGTCGTTAGCACGTTAGGCGACGCTCATCGTAATTACTGTGATTCGCTTTGAGCTGAAACCAGTCGACGAATTAAATAGTTGGACCGTGATCCTAATACACCGATGCACGATTAATCGCCAAAGTATTTCGCTGTTTCGTATCGTGTTCGAATAAAATTTCATTAAATTCCATCGCGACGAACAAACTGAGGAAAACGTAACGTCGACGATAATCTCAAGGATATGCTGCAATCGATCCGCTTCCAACGAAAAATTACCAACTTGTGAGAAATTAGAACGTCGAACAGAATTTAACGAGCCACCGAATATATAGAAATAGTCGCTAACGATCGCGAACAGTGAACGCGAATTTCGATAAAATCAATAATAAACGAAGGAATAAATTTCATGGGGAAGTTAGCGTAGCGTTTACTAACACGAACGATCAACGACTGCTTCAATGATGAGATACAATTCTCGTGAAACATTGATACTGTTTGTAGTTAAAAAAGAATCAAATGTTTTCTTATTCATCGCATAGGTCAGTTCTATAAGAAAATGTTTCATCTGTCTCCTCGTTTACGCGATTATGTTAATTGCGTCGTATAATCCGATACGCACGGTCGCGAGTAAAAAAGAGAAAAAGAGCGATCTTATCGTTAACATTGGCAAGCAAATGATTAATTTAACTGACGCATTGGCGCAGATTACGGTAGTAAACAATCGGACGTCGGGTTTGAAAACACCGTGGCAATAATTCGCGTTTAGCCGCTATATATTTTTTCCTCCATGACCCCCGTGTGTTTTTTTTCATCCCTGATATTATAAAAATCGGATATTACTGGCGTTACTCGTTTCTATTGTTAACACAGCTACGATATTTTAGCTTCTCTTTTTAATCTTGATAAATTCGTTATTTTTTCCTCTAACGAAACGAAAAATTAATATAACCTTGATAAGCAGAGTATATATACATAGCACGTATATCGCGATATATTAACACAGTCTCTATGAATAACAATTATTTTTCTCCTCGTCTCAATCAGCTGCGTCTCTACATACACGTACACGTGTGCCTACCTATACATACGTACAATTTCGTCGATTTTTGCCAACGACAATTATTAACATATAGTATATGAATTAATGGGAAAACTAATGTAATATCGTGGAGGAGGGGCTTGGGGGTGTAGCGCAGATTATAAACGAGCGACAAGATTATAAACAAAAGACAAGAAGTTGCTAGGGGACGATAAACGAATTAACAGAATGAATTGAGAAGCCAAAGAGTGCGATTGACAGAGAGTTGTTGATTAATTATCTAGTTCTCTTAATTACAATACGTTATTGCTATTATTTCGTGTTAAATAATTGTTTTCTGTCTAATTAACATCCGTTTAATCCTTCTATCGTCGATAAACTAATTCTAATAATTCACGACACTACGCTAACAATACTTAGCGATGCGTATTAGGTTGTCTGGAAAGTGTCTTTCTATCGCAACTGTCTTTTTTTTTACAACAGTGTGCACCTTTATACAAACGTGAAAAACCAAGTCTGTAAAACGTCACGGTGTTTATCTCAACAGAATAAAGTGGTTCGTACGTAATACGACAAAATAATATAAAAGAAAAATAGTCGTGCGTCTATTATTTCCTCATAAAAGGAAAGAAACTTTTCTGGACAACGTAATACTTTCAAACGGAGGTACAAAATGATAAAGAGAAAGATGAAAGATCGTAAAGGCTTACCGGAATTGATGTAACGAGCAAAGAATGCGACGCCATCAGTCATTTCGACGATAGTCCAATTTTTATCGTTCACGGACATTTGATGCAGCGAGTGTTTCTTCGTTAAACGCACGCAAACGAATAAGAAGAGTTGAACGTGCGCGACATGTGCATTGATACGAGTCTTCCACTGTACTGAAAGGGCAACGTCGAATATCTGCTACGCGAAGAAAGTTTTTGCTTCGTTTACGTCTACCGAGTAATCTCTGTTGATAACTTTGTATCGACAACCTTGCGTTAACATACTTGTGAATTAATCTCTTTGTTTACACCGAACGAAGAAACAATCGCAACGTCGAACCTCGTTACGTAGTAGTGAGAATAGATTTTACGTGTGGCGAAAGGATCGATCGCAGGACCTACGTTGATTGGGAATTTTCTTCTCCTATCGACGAATATTACGACCGTTTAAAATCTTCAACTCGTTTTTCTAACAATCTGTACATTTATACCGTACACCCTATATTACTTTTTATCTGGTTTTATTACTTCTACAACTGCGATATTTTATTTAACGTTATTCGCGGCTGCTTCTTTCGTATTACATTGTCCAAAAAGTTTCTTTCCTTTTACGAGGAAATAATACAACGTTCGTTGTTTTACGTACGATCGATTTTGTTCCGTCGAGACAAATACCGCGACGTTTCGCAAATTTGGTTTCACGTTTGCAGGAAGGTGCATTGTTGTGAAAAGCAGGTTCGCGAAAGAAAGACACTTGGCGCACGGCCTAATATTCGGAGTATTTAACATCATCACAAACTACTTTACAAATTGTTGCATATAACTAAACAACAAGCTAACTAATTATTCTATTTTTACGATGCTTAATTTGCTTATATATTCTGCTTATGTGTATTATTATAACTTTTTTTCGCAAGTAGCGTGGGTGTAACAGCGCGTGTAATCTGCTGCAGCGAAATGACGGTATTAGTTTGGGAAATCTTTTAGCCGAGCAATGTCGTTACATAATGTTGGCGCAGTTTTGTACGACTAACAGTGGCCTATCAGTTTTTCACGGAGAAATAATCCTCTCAGTGCCTACGTCATCGCGTCACGAGGCGAACAAGGGCAGCACGTGTTCCAGGTGAATTTCATCTCTCGTCATGGGCCAGGCTACCCGCCACACTCGTACGCGTCTATACGCACCCGTCTCTATACCAACACGGCCAGTCACCATAAAAGCATCCAGTGCCCACCCTACTCTCTACCCTCAACTGTTTCAAAATAAAAATGAAAATATAGCCTGTGTAATGTATGGATTACAAAAGAATCGATCCCCGATGCGAACCATCGTCAATATTTATGTTATTTTGTTCTGGAAAACTGAAAACAAAATTCAACCAGGCATAAATCGTTCCTTCGTCCCGTATTCGTTGATTCGCCACATCATTCAACTGTACGAAGCCTTTGTAGCCAAACTATACAACCCTTTTGCGTAACTTGGTCCTGTCTCTCTACTATTGTTAGAAAAAGTAAGATTAAAATAGACGCGAGAGTATATTTTGCAATTTTTATATCGCAGACTTTATTTTTTTTTCGAACGAATGGGAGGACCGTGGATGATTTAAACAACATTATTGGCATAAGATCGGAAGGAAAAGTCGCGAGAGTTAACGTGATCATTGTTTTCCGTGTTTTTCAAACTTTGAGCAATTTTTCAACGACAGAAACGTACGAACTACACGGAAAGATTTAATTGGGAAGGATATTATTATCGAAATATTAAAAACATCGATGAGTTTCTTCGCGATAAATATTCCCTTCGACTTTGAGAAAGTTTTTAAAACGGTAGAAGAATACGAACAACGAGACAGACTTGAAAAAACAGCAGAAGATATTGCGAATCTTCGTAATAAAAGTATCAGGTTGTAACATGTATTTGCACGCGAAGGTAAAAATAGAACGATCTCGCGTTACGATCTCATAATTCGTAAAAAATTTATATGAAAGAAATGCAACGATCTATACGTTGCGATATGGAAACAATGTATACGTTGTCCTTGAGAATAAAAATAGACAAGTTGAGAATAGGAGAAACCTTGGACGGGTGAGTTCCAACAGATTCGGACGCGTGACCCTCATCCGCCGTTCGTAATCGAACGACCAATGGAAAACTTGGTCGACCTCGATCCTAAATTCGCGATTAGGGCTGCTAATTGCGCATCACGAGCAGATGCAACGCGTATCGCGCGCACTGAAGTACAAAGGGGCGACCGCACCGCAGCGTTCTGTCCAGCAGCAACCTAATCAATGCACATTTCGCTGGCGATTTCCGTAATTGTGGTGACGCATTCGAACGTCCTGAATCGCTCAGAGATGAATAAACAAGCAAACGGACGAATCAGCGAACGCTTTGATACGCGCGCGTTATCTTTCATCCGATTTTTCATCATCTCCCCAAACAATTTTTAAAACGATCGCCACGACGAGATTAGATGGCTGTCGCTGGTCCAACCATAGCAAACATCGTTGCTCGAATAGGACAATTTTATTTGGAAACGATCAAAGAGGTAACTTGCGAACGAAATATTAGACTGTCCTGAAAAGTTTCTTTCGTTTTATAAGGAAACAATAGACGCACAATGTTTTTTCTTTTGTATTAGTTTATCGAATTATGCACGAACATAATAATAGAAATATAACGAAATGGATCAAACCTAATTAAATAAAATAATATAAAACGGAAATTGTTATATTATCACCTTATGAAACGAAAGAAACTTTCCGGACGACCTAATAGTAAAACTTTCGAGCAAACTGTACGCTAACTCCAAGTTTCTTAATGGATGCACCTTGGTATGTTACCAAGGAAACAATACATCGCGGCCTTAAGATACCTACAGTTAAAGAAGAAATATCCAAATTCATTAATAGATATAACGTAATAATTAACAACCACCCAACCAATAATTAACAAAAACCCACTTATTACTCAATTACTTGACACGCAGGATCAGATCCGCAGGTTAAAAACACACTACCCTTTAGATTTAAACATTAGATTCAGCTAAAATCAAACATACGGTAATCATTTATTATTCACGTTATAGTACCACGCCAGAATAATTTACTTATAATTCTCAATGAAAATTAATTGTAAATTACTTCCAAATAAAAAAAAGAAAACTGTACGCTACCAAAAATACATGGAATAATTCAGCTACCAGAAGTACAGAGGCAAGTTAATTCGTGGTATAAAAGAGAATATCGTT
The DNA here is from genome assembly GCA_014737365.1 of Bombus soroeensis. Classification (NCBI taxonomy): domain Eukaryota; kingdom Metazoa; phylum Arthropoda; class Insecta; order Hymenoptera; family Apidae; genus Bombus; species Bombus soroeensis. The sequence goes on from JACXIL010000192.1 coordinate 36,898, forward strand.
CGTGTAAAACATAATATTTTTATACAGCAATGAGTATATTATGTTCTCTAGTGTAATTCAATAAAATAATATAAAACATAAATTGTTGTTCATCTACTATCATCTAATGAAACGAAAGAAACTTTCCGGACAACCTAATGGTAAGACGACTTCCGAGCAAACCGTACGCTACCAAAAATACATGGAATAGTTCAGCTACCAGAAGTACAGAGGCAAGTTAATTCGTGGTATAAAAAAGAATATCGTTCGTGTAAAACATTATAATATTTCTAGGACACGCGATATACAACAATGAGTATATTGTGCTCCTCAGTGTAATTCAATAAAATAATGTAAAACAGAAATTGTTGTTCATCTACTATCATCTTATGAAACGAAAGAAACTTTCCGGACAACCTAATGGTAAGACTTCCGAGCAAACCGTACGCTATCAAAAGTACATGGAATAATTCAGCTACCAGAAGTACAGAGGCAAGTTAATTCGTGGTATAAAAGAGAATATCGTTCGTGTAAAACATTACAATATTTTCATATAGCAATGAGTATATTGTTCTCTAATATAATTCAATAAAATAATATAAAACATAAATTGTTGTTCATCTACTATCATCTTATGAAACGAAAGAAACTTTCCGGACAACCTAATGGTAAGACTTCCGAGCAAACCGTACGCTACCAAAAATACATGGAATAATTCAGCTACCAGAAGTACAGAGGCAAGTTAATTCGTGGTATAAAATAGAATATCGTTCGTGTAAAACATTATAATATTTTCATACAGCAATGAGTATATTGTTCTCTAATATAATTCAATAAAATAATATAAAACAGAAATTATTTGTCATCTACTATCATCTTATGAAACGAATGAAACTTTCCGGACAACCTAATACGACCGGACAATCGCTACAACGATCGTGTAGAAGAATTACAAGGCGAAACCAACAGTTGAAGGAAAAATCCAAGCAGCTAGTCATTAGACGTGGAAACCGAACGATGGTAAAACAAACGAGTGGAAACGATTGTCGACGTCGATGGAGGATGAAGAGGACGGGAGGGAGGATCAGAGAACGAATTAGAAGAATTTCGCCATAAAAACTGGTTTTCCAACGGAGAAGGGGTATGTGTAGTGGAGAAGAGGGTGGGTGGGTTGGTAGAGTACCAGGGAATATCGGTGTTGGTGGTATTGTACGGTAGCCGATATTAAAATGCCGGTGATTGATGTGTGTACCGTGCTGAGCGGTACCGCGTTACGATACACACCATGGCAATGGGGCAGCCAATGGGAATCTCACCCTACGCACCTTACTAAAATACGGGGGCCGTCATAACGGGGTGATATTGCATCTTCGTACGACCTACGGGTTCCCTTGCTTCTTTGTGATCCATCGAAGAGTAGCCAAAGTTTTCGCGGTCCAGAGGAAAAAAAGGAAAGAAAGAGAAGAAGGACGATCGGTATTTATATGTGCGTAAATCATCGGGGGCTATTGTGGCGATGCGTCGCAACGCCACGTCTTTCGGCTTGCTGGAGGGGTCGCGCTACCACTAAATCTTACGATTATACGATTCCTGTGTCCGACCATCAGATCGATCCTGCTTTTTTTAATTTATGATACCGATTCTTATCCACCTTATTCGTACGGTCCATCTTCCACGCTACCATAACACAGCTACAGGATGATGGCAGGTCCGCTTTATTTCTTTCTCTTTATCTTAAATCGTTGTATTTGTCGCTGTTCCAGTTTCCGGATCAAAGTTCGTTTATATATATATATATTGGATTGGCAACTAAGTTATTGCGGATTTTGTCATGAAATGGTATTGACAAAATCCGCAATCTCTTAGTTGCCAACTCAATACCTAAGGAAAATTTAATATCGAGATAACCAGTTTTCGATGCGCCTATCTGAATACCACGAGAATGACTGTAATTAAGATCCAATACAAGGCGACGCAAAGGAGAAAAATCTTTATTTCGACGGTTGGAATAAATTCTTCGGACGATTTGGTATCTTCAAGGTTTTGGGGTAAGTTGCCGAGCTGTTCCACTCGTTGTACTTTTGTCAGAAGATTCGTCGATTTTCCTACTCCGTGGACAGATCCTTCGGGACATTCTTATCGCTATACAACCGGGATCAAGTACGACGATCGGATCATCGGCTACATCGCGTGTTTTGAAACTGTAACATTCGCGCCTCTTGCAATTTGTCGCTCAAAATTACACATCCAGGATTCTCGAAGTTTTCAGGACAGAAGAAGAAGGAAAAGATAATATCGCTTTTGAGCGGCTTAAATTAAATTACAAACAGTAATGTCAAAAATGTAAAGCCAACGCAAAATATGGTATGGCCACGTCGTACAGACGCGTAACGGTACTTTTGCCAAAACCACTTTCAAACAGAAATTCATTGTTTATTGTGAACACACATATGTATTTATATTTTTCTTGAGCAATAGACGTTATATATATTAAAAAAAAATCCAGGATTCTTGCGATTCGTCGGCAAACCGGAACTGGTGGCTATCGTTAGGCCGGTGGCTCTTGAAAGGCTTTGACACGTGTCGTGACACGCGTCGTTTGTATAGAAATCGCTACGCTGACACGCAGCATGGAATATCGCTCATGTACTAAGAATTTATATGAAAACACGCGGGCAATTTAAAATTCACAATATCAATATCAAATTTCGTATCGAAGACAGGGGACGCTCTGATATTTTCAAATGAAAATGTACGTAGTATGAAAAACTATACCGATGTCCAAAGTGAATTGCTCAGTTAGAAACAATTGTATCGTACAAATTATTCTCCGCGTGAAACATTTTCTCAAAACGAAACGATCTCTCAAACAGGACCTTTCAAACGTCAAAAATATTGTTCCGCATTATACTGTAAGTTTCTAACGTTTAAAAATCCAGCAAGAACAACAACACGATCGACGATGTTCAAAGCAACTGATCCTTTTAAAGGAGAATCTGTAGGTGCGTTAATTTGCGAAAAATGTGGCTGGTAAATGAAAAATAAACACACATTCCGTACAATTAGAGGAATTGATAGAATTCGAGAAACAATTGTTCCGTGCAATTTATTCTCCGCGTGAAACATCTCAAAACGAAACGATCTCTCAAACAGGACCTTTCAAACGTCAAAAATATTGCTCCGTATTGTACTGTAAGTTTCTAACGTTTAAAAATCCAGCAAGAACAACAGCACGATCGACGATGTTCAAAGCAACTGATCCTTTTAAAGGAGAATCTGTAGGCGCGTTAATTTGCGAAAAATGTGGTTGGAAAATGAAGAATAAACACACATTCCGTACAATTAGAGGAATTGATAGAATTNACAATTGTTCCGTGCAATTTATTTTCCGCGTGAAACATTTTCTCAAAACGAAACGATCTCTCAAACAGGACCTTTCAAACGTCAAAAATATTGCTCCGTATTGTACTGTAAGTTTCTAACGTTTAAAAATCCAGCAAGAACAATAGAACGATCGACGATGTTCAAAGCAACTGATCCTTTTAAAGGAGAATCTGTAGGCGCGTTAATTTGCGAAAAATGTGGTTGGAAAATGAAGAATAAACACACATTCCGTACAATTAGAGGAATTGATAGAATTGGAGAAACAATTGTTCCGTGCAATTTATTCTCCGCGTGAAACATCTCAAAACGAAACGATCTCTCAAACAGGACCTTTCAAACGTCAAAAATATTGTTGCGCATTGTACTGTAAGTTTCTAACGTTTAAAAATCCAGCAAGAACAATAGAACGATCGACGATGTTCAAAGCAACTGATCCTTTTAAAGGAGAATCTGTAGGCGCGTTAATTTGCGAAAAATGTGGTTGGAAAATGAAGAATAAACACACATTCCGTACAATTAGAGGAATTGATAGAATTCGAGAAACAATATTACCGTTCAAATTATTCTCCGCGTGAAACATTTTCTCAAAACGAAACGATCTCTCAAACAGGACCTTTCAAACGTCAAAAATATTGCTCCATATTGTACTGTAAGTTTCTAACGTTTAAAAATCCAGCAAGAACAACAGCACGATCGACGATGTTCAAAGCAACTGATCCTTTTAAAGGAGAATCTGTAGGCGCGTTAATTTGCGAAAAATGTGGTTGGAAAATGAAGAATAAACACATATTCGGTACAATTAGAGGGATTGATAGAAGGGATTGGATAGGTTGGATAGCAAGTCGAAAAGTATACACGCGTGGCTGTTGCGAGGTGGTGACCATCCGAATGCTTGAACACTAAAATCGACATTCGAGGTAAACTGCCAGGGAGCATCGCGTTATCATCAGCTGTTACCTGGTCGGCCATTAGCGATAAATTGACAGGCAAACACGGAATTGATTTTAGCACCGCAAAACTCGGTTTCTGCGGTGTCTCGCCACCCACACTTAACCGTTTGCCGTTCGGTATCCGCTCTCGCGCGCGGAAAGGGCTCGAAAGCTCGGCCGTAATAAATCGATGTAAACGCGACCGACGACAGAAACGAGAACGGGAGACAAATCATCCGGCGGACTAAGCGATTCGGCCGAACAAAAAAAAAATATCACGCGATCGAGTGTTATCAAAACAGCGTTTGTCAATGAAACGAAAATATTGCGAGGCTGGCTAACGGGCGAAACCGCGAGAGAAACCGCGCACAGTTCCGATTATTCGTTACCGTTTGCTAATCGAGGCCAACCCGATCCGTGCGATTTTTTTATACCTTTTCACGATATTTCGTTTTTTTTTTTTTTTTTATCTCTGTCGCTGTATTGTATCTGTACGTCGAATTAGGACCATTTAATCTCTTAATGCTTCGATCGCGAAGATAAAAATTAAATCGAAGAAAGTTCGTGCATGCGACTGCGGAAATGAAACAGAATAAAAAGTAGAAGGATCGAGAGATAAGAAGCGATCTCTTTCGAAGAAGAGAAAAGCGATCAGAGTAGATCGTAGACGCGATCGTTGGAATTCAATTTCGCGATACGACGTGCTCTTCTATCGATTAAATGAAATAATTGCTACCTGTGAATGTGAGGTATCTACGCTAAAACGACAGTTAATCAAACTTTTGTTATCGATTTGTACAAAACAATTTCGATCGCCACGATGAAAAAGATTGTACGGATAACGTTCGATATGGAAATTTATCTATCTAACTTTATTTCATTTTTCAAGACATATTTCGATATTTCAAGTTTCCTGTGTTTGTCTTCTGTTTAAGTAAATCGAAATCGCACGATACAGACTGTTTCGATACGACGATTAAGCAAATGATAAAAAACTTGGAAACGTAAAATATGACGTTTCAACTAACAACAAGAAGGGTAACATCGTAATACGAAGGTAGCGGTTGATCGAGCTTAGAAAAATCGTGGAAAAATCGAGCTAACCTACCTTCCATTTGTAAAAATCATATGAAATAGTAAGAGGGGTGAATATCATACCAAAACGAAATACAGTTCTCCCTTTCCTTCACTTATAAACGCCTTTCTTGATCCAACGACAAGGAACGAACCAACATTCCCGTTAGCAGTCGTATTCGTAGTATTATCAGGCTGGAATGTCGTCGTAATAAATGGTAGAATCATGCCCTCCCCTCGCGCAGCGAGACACAAACAATCCCCGACCGCGATTCACCCTTATATTGTTACTGGAACAAAGAGTCGCGCCATGGATGACTTGTGCTATGTGCTTTATGGTAACCACCCCTTATCCACTATTCCACTGCTCTTTCGAGTCGCCAGGAAAATCAGGGTTATCTGTAGGTTCAGCTTAAAGCTAGTACCTTCGCGCTACCTGATCAGAACGATCGTTTCAACCTTTCCGTTTCTTCTTTTTCTTCCTCTTTGAAGAAAATTTTAATGCAATTTATCTACCTACTTGTCTACACGTTATTTTACGATTTTAATTGTTTAATAATTAATATAATAATTGCTTTAATCGTTTAATAACTAATTTAAAGTGTATTAAATTTCATACGATTTGGTATCTTCTGTACGATCGAAGAAACTCGAAATTTGGAAAATCGAGGGTAGAATCTGGTAAAAAAATGGTAGTGAGATTTTGTCGCAAGGAGAGCAGCGATATTTATACAAATTGCTATTTTATTTCTGTACGATCGTTTCAACCTTTCCGTTTCTTCTTTCTCTTTCTCTTTGAAGAAAATTTTAATGCAATTTATCTACCTACTTGTCTACACGTTATTTTACGATTTTAATTGTCTAATGATTAATTTAATAATTGTTTTAATCGTTTAATAATTAATTTAATTTAAAATGTATTACATTTCATGTGATTTGGTATCTTCTGTACGATCGAAGAAATTCGAAATTTGGAAAATCGAGGGTAGAATCTGGTAAAAAAATGGTAGTGAGATTTTGTCGCAAGGAGAGCAGCGATATTTATACAAATTGCTATTTTATTTCTGTACGATCGTTTCAACCTTTTCGTTTCTTCTTTTTCTTCCTCCTTGAAGAAAATTTTAATGCAATTTATTTACCTACTTGTCTACAAGTTATTTTACGATTTTAATTGTTTAATAATTAATTTAATAATTGCTTTAATCGTTTAATAACTAATTTAAAGTGTATTAAATTTCATACGATTTGGTATCTTCTGTACGATCGAAGAAATTCGAAATTTGGAAAATCGAGGGTAGAATCTGGTAAAAAAATGGTAGTGAGATTTTGTCGCAAGGAGAGCAGCGCTATTTATACAAATTGCTATTTTATTTCTGTACGATCGTTTCAACCTTTTCGTTTCTTCTTTCTCTTCCTCTTTGAAGAAAATTTTAATGCAATTTATTTACCTACTTGTCTACAAGTTATTTTACGATTTTAATTGTTTAATAATTAATTTAATAATTGCTTTAATCGTTTAATAACTAATTTAAAGTGTATTAAATTTCATACGATTTGGTATCTTCTGTAGGATCGAAGAAATTCGAAATTAGAAAAATCGAGGGTAGGATCTGGTAAAAAGATGATAGTGAAATCGCAAGCATAGCAGCGATATTTATACAAATTGCTATTTTATTTCCCTACGATCGTTCGAATTCTTAATTATTACCTCGGTTAATTAAAATCTTCCTCTCGTTGCGAGTCATCGATTTGCAGAAAATTACAATTTAACGAAACGTCGACGTTCTTAACGATGGTAACGCTACCGTAAAACGAAGAACAAAAAGGTTCGCCACTGTACGTGGCAACGCGATTAAAAAAATATAGAATTCTGCACGACAGGACGAACAAAGACTACAACGACTATGCAAACGCGAATTAAACAGTCGATAAGATCGGATTACAAGTATACGTGGGGTGGGAACGAAAGGCAGGGAACAAGAGTAGCAAAAGGCGGAAAGTAGAAATAAAGTCGTCGGCCGAAATTTATCTCGCGGACGTTTCCCCGTCGGGGTATCGCGATGTTTTCCATCTTCTCTCCGCTTCATAACTTCTTTTCAGGCTGGTCGGTCATTTTTTTATTAAACCACCGCTGCTATTTGCAGTCGGCTACGAGGAGCACGGTGTGTAACCCCCGAGATACGTATAACGTAGCCGTGTGGCAGCCGGGGCTACTTGGTGACAAACGTTCCTTTTCTCGTCTCGTAGTCGGCTCGGTGGCTGGCGCTGGCGCGTTGGCGCGCGCGTTTTTGCGCTCGTACGTGCGCAGCCTGTGTACCGTGGCAATATGGAAGATCATATGTCATGCAGAAGCCGGTGGAGGAGAAACAGAGGAGGGTGAGTCCACGTACACCCTCGTTCCCTTCGCGTGCACACAAAAGCGGCGTACGCGGGTCAAACAGAGACGATCGGACAGAGAAAAAGAGAGAGAGAGAGAGAGAGAGTATAACACATGTAGAGACACGATGTAGCAGAGGTGTACGCTACAAGAGAGACAGAGAGAGATGCGTACGTACATACGCGCCAGCCCTTTTGGTATACGCGTACGGTATACACACACATATATAAGTAACGTTTGTAATCTGTGTGCACGTGGACTATAGCACGGTCGGCACTCACACGAACGGAGATTGAATTCCAGCAAACGGCGATGTAACGTCGCCGGAAACGAATAAGCCAAATAAAATAAATACTAAGGGCTTTCAACGTGTACCGGCGGTCACGACTCGCTGTGTACGCGTACACGCGGCTGCGTTTGTTTGCACGCGAGCTCGTGACTTTATGCGCGAGCCCGCGGAGTGATATACACGTTGTATAGGTACGTTCGTGTGGGTGTGTTACTGCCGAGCGTGCGGCTTATTAATCTGACGCTAAAGCGATAAAGCGGCTGCCCACGCGACAGCTACGATAGTACTTCATACGAGCACGACGACACTCTCTCTCTCTCTCTCTCTCTCTCTCTCGGTTTCTCTCTCCCTCTGGGTCGCGCTCGCTCGCTCAATCTCTGCCCATCCACTCTGCGCTAACGATTCCGGCTATTATCGTCACCCTAAGACCCCAACCACCCTCCTGCTCTTCCTTCCTGCTCGTGTTCACCTGTCGCGATCTACTCGATCTATGACGCACTTTGCCGGTTACGCGTTTTCGTCCACCGATCCTCGTCCATGGATCCTTCAACGGCGTTTCCGCGCAGAAAATTCGTCACGAGATGCGTAAACGAAGGATTCTTGGCGTGCGAGATCGTCTGGCGAGAAGATTCAGAAGGATCGTACGTCGATGGAAACAGTGGGACAACGCAGAAAGCGCAGAAACTCGTTTCCTAGCGAGTGAAACAGCAGCGAAAAGGAAAGCTTGTACGAGGCTCGCGCAAATTCGGATAGTAGCGACGAGGAAGAAATCAGAATATAAATAGAATTACATCGTCCGATTCTAATTCGCATATCGACAAGTGCAATCGTAGTGATACTGAATGTAATGAAGATACCGTTGATGAGATTTTACAGGAATCGGTCAAACTGATGATACCGAGGACAGTACAACTCAATTCGGCGAATGGAATGAATTTAGTGGTAGGCAGAAGTCATTTTCTTTCCCCAGACTGATTAGGCAATTGCCTGGCGAGGCTAATTCATATGATATGACGAAATAATAAACTCACTTGTATCAGAAAATTGCGACAAGGAAGGATGTAAATATTGGAAGATTTAGAGAATTATTAGACTTGTCTGAAAATACAAAAAATCCTTGTCTTCCACGGAGTCAGTTCAATAAAAAGAAATGATTCCGGAAGAAGCATTAGACGCGCATGCAAACTATGTTACGCAGATAAGAGACGTTTTAAAAGTTTCAAATAAACTCTGCCGTCGCCCGAATATGGGTGACGCGGCAGTGAACGCGTTAAAGCGAGACGATTTTAAAAACCCGCGAATGGTATCCCATACTTCACGGACGTCTGGACCACCACACTTGAAACGAAACAATTGCCCAATGCGGTGTAACGACAATTGTAATTTGAAGTTTAACGAGCCAAAGATAAAACGACGGCGGAGCGTGAAAAGAACGCAGAGACGAAAGCAAACGTAATACGAGTGAGCTCGTAAATATTAGCAAATGGACGACCCTTGAATACTATTTTTTCTTTTTTTTTTCGCAGCGGGAGATTATCGATAACGAACGACGAAATGGAACGACGGAAATGTTGACGCGACGATAGCGTTAAACAGATTCACGAGTTACGGCGTTTGTAAATCGCGTTTGAGCGCGTGGGGAAAGAAATAGAATCGAAGGAAGTGAATCGGGTTAGAATCCCCCGTGTGCTATCGCACCACACGCGTACGTGGATTTGCGTGAGCCTAAGTGCGTCCTTTGCAAGAATTTGTCACCCTCCGAGGTATTAAACTACATCACCGGCAAACTTCTAATTTTTCCACTCGCCATTTTCAACGTATCGTTACATCGCACATTTCCAACAGCTGCTTTCCGATTAGTCAAAATTATTACATCGTAATTATAGCGTACACGGAGAAAAATATCGTAGAATATCGTAGAATGCAGAAGATACTTCGAGGAATGCAAAGATAGGCGCGCTTGAATTTTATACGGACAAATAAATTACTCGAGTAGATTTGATACGACAGTCGCGATAACTTGATCTCCTCCGATAAGAAAACTTGTCGTATTTCTAATCAGAGTAACGCGAAGCTTCTCTTTACAGGGAAGAAATGGCAGAAAATTAGAAACATTAGGTTGCCCAGAAAAGTTTATAAAATAATAGACGCACAACTGTTCTTGCTTTTATATTATTTTCTCGAATTGCGTACGATTCATTTTATTCTGTCGAGATAAACACCGCGACGTTTCACGGACTTGCTTTCGCGTTTGTACGAAGGTGTTTCAAAAAACACACCTGCGAAAGAAAGAAATTTTTCGGACAACCTAATAATACTTGGCAACTGTACCAAATACAAGTAAGTTGAACCGCGCACGTTCTAAACGCCATACGGTAAAACGTTCCATTATATTTTTACAAGGAAATTCTATCCGGCCGAATGAAAGCCGTTAAAATATCACCGACAAAAATACACGTGATCGATCAAATTTTCTCGCGAACCAGATCGGTCAATCCCACATTTCTAACCCAATTGTTGACGAAATTAAAATTTATCCTGTCCGCCGTATAAAACATTTGCACCTGGTAATCGCGCGACCAAAGAATCCACTTGAAAAGAATAGTCCAAAAAGGAGCAGAGATATGGACGAAGGAAGCTGGCGGGAAAAGCTGGCAACGAATCGTCGGAAAGAACGAATCAGCCACGCGTTCGAGGACGCGACACAGTGGTAAAATGGAGGAAACTAAATCAGTGGGAATTCCCCGTAGCCGCTTACGGATTCGCGTATGGCGTACATTTAACCTGGCACATACACGGTCGAATGTTCCGTGGTTGCGCGTTATCGTTTCGAAAATCTCTAAACAGCTCTCATCGTCCCTCGAAAGCCAGCCCTATCCGTCAGCGCTATCTCCTGCCGCCTTGCGCGCCTCCAAACGCACAACGATTGTTTTCCCTCCGATCCACTTTTCCGTCCTTTTCTTTCGCACGCCGGTGTCCTCCCTCCGGCGAGTTTAAAGAAAATCGGTGAAAATTTAAAGCGCTTAGCCCCCTTGCAGGCCGTGACACGTGGGGGTTGGTTCATGGTGGTAGCCAGGGAATCGAGGAGAGGAATGGGCCGACTGTTATCGCAATGCTTATCGTGTGTGAGGGGCTTAGGTGGATTCTGCTGCACGACCACCACTGTTACGATGCCTCGCACACCGTCACCATACTACCAAATATACTCTCACCCAATCACCGCCAACTATGACCACCCTGATATCGCCACTACCCCCATCCCTCTATTACACCGCCAACCTCTGCCCCCATCCACGGTTACGACCTGCTGACAAATAGTAACGTATCGTGATTATGCTATGTTTGCACCGACATCCATCCATGGTGAAAGATGACGCGTGTTTTACGTAAACGTGCAGCAACGTGGCCAAACGTTATGTACCAGCAATACCGATCAACGATCTCCTACTGTTCCGATCATCCGGCAAATTTCCACCAACGTTGCGTTTCGTTGCCGTACGATATATGCTGTGTGCTCGCGATGCGATTTGTTCTCCGGTGGTAGGAGCAAGATCGTAGCTGGAAAATTTGCGGAAGATACGCAAGCTGCTAACGCGATAACGTTCGATTCGCCTTTTGTCAGCTGTCGCGATGATTCGTAGTGGCTCGTTGCTAGTGGGTGGCGTTAAGATGTTTTTCCATGTTGGCGCTTCTATCGTTTAAACTTTCGTCGATTGGACGGTGGATAGCGCGATGGTCGAGTTTGTATTTTTGAAAAGGTAGAGTAAATGCGAAACAACTAACGTTAATAATAAAATAAACGTGGTTGCTGAAAAGTGAAAGGCCACTTTTCGCGCGGAAGGCGCGCAGCTTCTGGCGAAACGTTATTTAATCACGGCGAATGTGCGACAAACGCGTCGCCCTGGCTCTTTCTGTCTCAAACGTTGTAACTAACTGTTAGTTATATTCCATGGAAAACGAGTAAGCATGTACGTACTTTTAAGCGGTAGAGTGTAATTTAAATTTCTCTTTCATTTCGTTTTTCATTCAGCGTTTTAGCTGAACATGTATGTCGATTGAAAGAAGATAAATTTCTAGATGAAGAAGAAAATAGTAATCGTTGAAGCAAGAGAATAACGTTGATCGTGGATGTCCCGAATTTCGTTGGCTGTTATCTTGAGATGGAGAAAGCGCGACGAGTTGATCGATTCTTGGGAAGACAGTAAGGGCGGAAGGATGATCCTAATACTCAACGACAGCGTTTCATTTACGGAGAGAGCGCGTCTGTTCCGTGAATCGATGTTTGCAGATTGAACGTAAGATATAATTTTCTAATAGCATTATGAGTAACCCTCTGTGCAATAATTTTCTAATTATCAAAGAATTAATCGACCGAACAACTGGCCGCACGAATATACTGTTTGCGGATGTTGCAATTGTATGCAAATTCTGGAGATAAACGATACATATGGAGAAAAATAAATTACAGCGGCGGTGCAAGTTGAAACGACTCGCGAATGGTTGATTACAGGCAACATAACCATTAGCGAATAAATCGAATATAAATGCTAATTATTAGACAGATCGTTGCCATATCACGCGCCAAAGATACTTTCGATTTGAACGAAAGTAGGAAGAACGAAAGCGGCTAATGAATTTCGACGAGGCACGGAATGGACCAAAGGAAAATATTCTCTGCCTGTACATGGTAGCGCTTTTTCGACAAGTTAAGTAGGTCAGTGGCTGTACAATACGCTGCAAAGTAACAAAAACGCATTGTTATGTGATTTTAACTAGCGGAGATATGGTCGATCAGTGTGAGCCGTATTTGATTCGCCACGTATACACGCATTGCCGATATACCAGATAACGAGTTGCAAAAGAAAGAAAGGAGGAAAAAAAAATGCCATGGCGAAAAAAAAATGCAGGTTATACAGGAAATGGATATTGAAACGTGTATTTGTTAAAAAAGGAACGCAGACCGGATATTGAAATATGTTTTCACGAGACTGTTTTCGATCGTCGCGTTCGGTCTTGAACAAAGCAAACAAATCAGCAGGGAATGCAAAACATTTTGCAGCCTGTTCAAAGAGCATGTAACGTTCGCCTCTTTCGTTACGACCTAAAGAGCGCAGATTAAGTTTGGTATACATTCGATGGACAAAAACGAACAGATTTCATTTGGTTCTTCGCTTCATGTTTCACTAAATACGGTCGTGCGAACAAATAAAGAAGCAAAGAATTTTTAAACCGATACGATAATGCACGAGAGATGGAAGAGAAAACGTGCGTCACACGTGTACGAAGGATAAAAGGAAAAAGGATTTAAATTTTATTTACTAGGTTGTCCGAAAAGTTTCTTTCGTTTTATAAGGGAATAATAGACGCACAATGTTTCTTGTTTGATATGTTGTTTATCGAATTATGCACGAACATAATAATACAAATATAACGAAATGGATCAAACCTAATTAAATAAAATAATATAAAACAGAAATTACTGTTCATCTATTATCATCTTATGAAACGAAAGAAATTTTCTAGACGAACTAATAGTAAGACGACTTCCGACCAACTATACGCTAACTCTAAGTTTCTTAATAGATGCACCTTGGTATGTTACCAAGGAAACAATACATCGCGGCCTTAAGATACCTACAGTTAAAGAAGAAATATCCAAATTCATTAATAGATATAACGTAATAATTAACAACCACCAAAACCCACTTGTTACTCAATTACTTGACACGCAGGATCAGATCCGCAGGCTAAAAACACATTACCCTTTAGATTTAAACATTAGATTCAGCTAGAACCAAACATACGGTAATCATTTATTATTCACGTTATAGTACCACGCCAGAACAATTTACTTATAATTCTCAATGAAAATTAATTGTAAATTACTTCCAAATAAAAAAAAAGAAAATTGTACGCTATCAAAAATACATGGAATAGTTGAGCTACCAGAAGTACAGAGGCAAGTTAATTCGTGGTATAAAAGAGAATATCGTTCGTGTAAAACATTATAATTTTTCTAGGACACGCGATATACAGTAATGTGCATATTGTGCTCTCTAGTGGAATTCAATAAAATAATATACAAGAGAAATTATTGTTTATCTATTATGATCTTATGAAACGGAAGAAACTTTCCGGACAACCTAATGGTAAGACGACTTCCGAGCAAACCGTACGCTATCAAAAGTACATGGAATAGTTCAGCTACCAGAAGTACAGAGGCAAGTTAATTCGTGGTATAAAATAGAATATCGTTAGTGTAAAACATTATAATATTTTCATACAGCAATGAGTATACTGTTCTCTAATATAATTCAATAAAATAATATAAAACATAAATTGTTGTTCATCTACTATCATCTTATGAAACGAAAGAAACTTTCCGGACAACCTAATGGTAAGACTTCCGAGCAAACCGTACGCTATCAAAAGTACATGGAATAGTTCAGCTACCAGAAGTNACAGAGGCAAGTTAATTCGTGGTATAAAAGAGAATATCGTTCGTGTAAAACATTATAATATTTTCATAAAGCAATGAGTATATTGTTCTCTAATATAATTCAATAAAATAATATAAAACATAAATTGTTGTTCATCTACTATCATCTTATGAAACGAAAGAAACTTTCCGGACAACCTAATGGTAAGACGACTTCCGAGCAAACCGTACGCTACCAAAAATACATGGAATAATTCAGCTACCAGAAGTACAGAGGCAAGTTAATTCGTGGTATAAAATAGAATATCGTTAGTGTAAAACATTATAATATTTTCATACAGCAATGAGTACATTGTTCTCTAATATAATTCAATAAAATAATATAAAACATAAATTGTTGTTCATCTACTATCATCCTATGAAACGAAAGAAACTTTCCGGACAACCTAATGGTAAGACTTCCGAGCAAACCGTACGCTACCAAAAATACATGGAATAGTTCAGCTACCAAAAGTACAGAGGCAAGTTAATTCGTGGTATAAAAAAGAATATCGTTCGTGTAAAACATTATAATATTTTCATACAGCAATGAGTATATTGTGTTCTCTAATGTAATTCAATAAAATAATATAAAACATAAATTGTTGTTCATCTACTATCATCTTATGAAACGAAAGAAACTTTCCGGACAACCTAATGGTAAGACGACTTCCGAGCAAATCGTACGCTACCAAAAATACATGGAATAGTTCAGCTACCAGAAGTACAGAGGCAAGTTAATTCGTGGTATAAAAGAGAATATCGTTCGTGTAAAACATTGTAATATTTTCATATAGCAATGAGTATATTGTTCTCTAATGTAATTCAATAAAATAATATAAAACATAAATTGTTGTTCATCTACTATCATCTTATGAAGCGAAAGAAACTTTCCGGACAACCTAATGGTAAGACGACTTCCGAGCAAACCGTACGCTACCAAAAATACATGGAATAGTTCAGCTACCAAAAGTACAGAGGCAAGTTAATTCGTGGTATAAAAGAGAATATCGTTCGTGTAAAACATTATAATATTTTTAGGACACGCGATATACAGCAATGCGTATATTGTGCTCTCTAGTGTAAGTCAATTTTATTCCAATGTAAATCGACAGATCCTTATCGAGATGCGTATCGGTTGAAACATATCGACTAACAAATACGTAGCGTTAACATCTCTGTAGTACGATACAAAAAACATCTGCAGTAGAATATGAGAAATATACTTTAAATCGAAAACCAATTTTTTCTGGTTTTTTCAAACGAATATTGTTCGTTCGTTCGTATATGTGGCACGTTGTCGTTGTATTTTCATATATTAGGTTGTCGGAAAAGTTTCTATCGTTTTATGAGGAAACAATAGACGCACAACGTTTTCTGTTTTATATTATTTCGTCTAATTACGTACGATCCATTTTGTTCTGTTGAGATAAACACCGTGACGTTTCACAGACTTGGTTTTACATTTGTATGAAAGTGCACTGTTGTAAAAAAACACGTTTGCGAAAGAAAGATACTTTTCGGACAACCTGATATATAGAATTTTAATTCTTCAATTTGGAAATAAATTTCTAAATTTATCTTCGCTTTTCCAATTATCTTCGTAAAATTATGAATTCTCCTATAAAAGGATCTCCTATGTAAATAATTAATTTTCATTGGAATATATACTTCTCGTACTTTGCATATTAAAAATCCGAGTATTTCGTTAAGTTGCGTGGCAGCTGAAATACTTGGAGGGAAGTAGAGGAGGAAGAGGCGCCAGGCAGTTCGATATTTTAATAAAGAATATTACAGAACGTCGCAGCACACTTACTTAGTCACACCGAACGATTACGATAAATTAACAGATCTCGTCTTATTCCCCGCCGTCTGAGAAGAAAATAGCCGTGGACTCGCTGTAAGTCTCTTCCCCCTTCGCAGCTACTTTCCCGATTTTAATTACCAGTTTAATTAGTCCTGGCCAAAGAAATTCAGTTCATCGTTCGTTCGATCGTCTTATAATTACACGATACATTACCGAAATTTTGATATTTATTCGATGCTGTTATTTATCTGTCAATTTCCATTTGCCTTCTTTTTTAACGCGAAAGTTTCCTTTCAAAGTTCCACCACTTAATGTCAGATAGTTTTAAGAACAAAGAAGCTGCTTTTATAATTTCAGCGCAATATTTAAACGAGAAATCAATCGATCGTCATTTTTCAATCGCGAGTCTACGTTTATGTGACAGGATCTTGATATTTTTCCTCGTACGATATTACACACAATAGCGCAATGTTTTGCGATAGAAAAGTAAAGACACCCGGTTTATTACACAGACATAAAATCAGGAAATAATAAACGTTCGAATAGGATACATTGGAATGGGGAAAATTTCGCATAATCATGGGGCAATAAGAAATAGCAGGAACATTTTGGTGGAAAAAATCCGCCATATCGGGTATTCTAATGATGGAGCGAAAAGAAAAATTACCGAATGGTAAATAAAATTCGATAAATTCGTGGGATTGATGCAGTGAAAAATGAAAAATACGCGAACAACGTGGCGAAGAGTACTCGAATAGCCTCAGCCCCGTTTACAAAACCTGTCTGTAACGCGCACGATTAAAAACACGTTGCATAGCAAAACTCTGCGGTTCATTTTAATGCGGGTGAAATGCAACAGAGCAAAAACTGCAGCTAAAATATGCCGGAACGATGCATAATGCATTCTGCGATAAAATATGAATTTATGCGCGTGCTGAGTTGCACTGTTTCGATTCGATCGACGATTACAAAGCTCCTCTGACCTCTGTAACGCGTGTAATTTTCACGGAATAATTCCGATTAAATTTTGAACCGCTCAGGATACGCACGCACAAATATCATCAGCGTAATCCATCGAAAAATACAAAGCGCGCACTTTTGTTTGTTATTCTCTCTCTTGTATTCACAAAAATGTGCCGCAACACGTTTCTCATATCTCTTTTTCCTCCTCCGTTCTGCATGTTCTTTCGTTTTAAATATTCTTCCGATCTACATTTAGTAGCAGAGCAAATAAATATAATAATTTTGATAAATACATGGGAATAGTTAGAAAAATAAAAAAATAAATAAACAACCGTTGAAACGAATTTTTCCCAACGGTTATCAGAAGTTTTCTTTCCCTTTCTATCTTCTTTTCTTCAGATTTCGATAATGCTACATTACGTAGACAGAGTTGTTAATAGTTTACGGTTTATCTGTACGAAATGTTTCGCGTGTTTCCATAGAAATGGATTACGAATGCTGCCATTATATCTCATGGTACGTGAAAATGCTTCAAATCTATTCGCAGAATGTCCTAAAATATTCCTAAAATACGTCCTCTTTATTCCATAAAATTCTACGCTGAATTTTATCCAACAAGTTAAAATACTCTAATTTTTTTTTAATAAATCCATTACGCACATTTACCGGAAAACTACGATGTAAATAACAGCAAATAAGACAAATTAGGAATATATTGTGTTGGCAACTAAGTGATTGCGGATTTTGTCATTAGGTGGTATTGACAAATCCGCAATCACTTAGTTGCCAACCCAATATTTGCACAGAGGACGAAATTATTGCAACTGGAGAGAGCAACAAAGAGATATAAAATATATATCGCAGAATAGGTGTGTTAAAAATGTCTGGTGTTAAAGTTAGTGCGTGTGACAATTTGAGAATCTAATTTGAAAAAATCGAAGAATGCGTTTAACGAAATGGTAACTTTCCAGAATCCGTGATAAAACGTTTCTGATGGTTGGGGTTAAAAATCGCAAAGACGCTGTTTTAAAAAACACTGTATATTATTTATAGATCGCAGAATAGATGTGTTAAAAATGTCTGGTGTAAAAGTTAGTGCGTGTGACAATTTGAGAATCTAGTTTGAAAAAATCGAAGAATGCGTTTAATTAAATGGTAACTTTCCAGAATCCGTGATAAGATGTTTCTGATGGTTGAGATTAAAAATCGCAAAGACGTTGTTATAAAAAATATTGTACATTATTTATAGATCGCAGAATAGGCGTGTAAAAATTAGTGCGTGTGACAATTTGAGAATCTAATTTCAAAAAATCGAAGAATGCATTTAATTAAATGGTAACTTTCCAGAATCCGTGATAAAATGTTTCTGATGGTTGAGATTAAAAATCGCAAAGACGTTGTTATAAAAAATATTGTACATTATTTATAGATCGCAGAATAGGCGTGTAAAAATTAGTGCGTGTGACAATTTGAGAATCTAATTTCAAAAAATCGAAGAATGCGTTTAATTAAATGGTAACTTTCCAGAATCCGTGATAAAACGTTTCTCATGGTTGGGATTAAAAATCGCAAAGACGGTGTTATAATAAATACTGTACATTATTTATAGATCGCAGAATAGGTGTGTTGAAAATGTCTGGTGTAAAAGACATAAAACTGGTCAAGACGCTGTTATAAAAAATACTGTACAAAATCACTTAGTTTCCAGCCCAATAGTATCCACAGCATCTTCCTTTTCCTCAACATTCCGATGTACAACGTTGATCAAACACCTCGGTAAACAGCTCAATCGCATGCCACGTAACTAACAATCGATGACTCTCCAACGATGAAGAGGTTGCCCGATTGAATTTCAACGACTGAATTTCAACGAAACAAATTTCAGTGAAATAAATAAAGAGATACGAGCGTGGTTGGAAGAAGCGTGAGAAGAAAACGAGATTTGACGAGAAGCCACAAAAGCCGGTGTTTCGGTGCAACGCGATTACCAGCAGTACACCACAGTGTACTAGGAAAGGCAGTAACTCGGGACGAAAACTGGCCACGAGGATATTAAGAAGCAACATGGTCGCCGTTAAAATTTATATATTCCTCGGCTCCATTGCCCACTAACTGCGGCGCACCTTTAAAAATGCCTCGCGTGGTCTACCAAGCCGGAAGGCGGCCTGTGAACCGGCTTAATCGACCATCTTCTCGTGCTGTACCGAAAAATTTGCCGCGCGTAACATCTACGACTTTTCTTAACATCGCCAAAGCCCTCACGAAACGCTAATAACCCTCATCAAAGCTTCTAACGTCCGGTTTATGACGCGACCGGTCTTTGCAGATTTTTCGCTCTCCCAATCTTCTGCCTATTATTTTCTCTCGCTCTTTGATATTATTTGCCACGTACAGGAGGAGTTTGATCGCACAAAGAAATTGCAAGCAAGTGATCTCCCTTTGAAAATGGAAATATCGTCGATTTCGACGAATCAAAGTTGCGTTACAACGTGTTAACCCTTTGCACTTGGAATTTTATTTCAATTTCGTTAGCAGCTGCCAAAAGCCAACGCTTTTAAGCGTTTCGTTGGAAATTTACTTCAACTAGAAAGTAAGAGAATTTAAATAAATAAAGGAAGAAGGAAATTCATTTAAATATCAGTTTTCTTCACGCTATTGCTGTATTTTGTAATTTTTAAGCGTATGATGTATCTTGAAACAATTTCCTGAATGCGATCCCGCTTTTCTTTTGCACGTTTCACAAAAGAAAAGGGGGCGACATGGAAGAATGTCGAGTGGGACTCGACGAAAGAGCCGCTGAGATAAAAACTGACGTCATAGGAACACTCGACATAGGAGTGCAAAGGGTTAAAGGTTTTTCTATTTTTACGAGGTCCAACCATAAGCTTTTACGGTAACGTGAAGTTTCCAGGTTCGACGATTTCGTAGTCTGAAGTTTATTTGGAAATTGTTACGAAATCCTGCAAGTTCTATCTTCGATGCTATTTGTCTATGCAGGTACTTGTTGATTTCGATGGAGATTAATTAATAATTAGTGATAGAAGACGTTATGAATGCATGGAGCAACGTGACAAACTACGAAAAGCTGATTGCATTTATGTGAAAAGTGAAGATAAAAAAAAAAGAGAGTATTTATCTTTTGGGTTATTCGCGTAAATTTTGACAAAATGTAATCTCAACCGTTTCAAGTGTTATGAATCTCCAACATATTTCGAACATATAGCTATCATCGTGAAAAATATGGAAACTGTTTCTATTTCGTATAAAACGCCTCATTTTTGTTATCGCGAAATTTATTTTTAATAAATTTCCTTAATTTCGTGTCATCGATACAATGTTTTTTTTAAACTGATTATTTTATCACGTGCATTTTTGTCCGATCATTGATTTCCGATTAAAACCTACGTACAGTATCTACGATATCTTTTAACTTTCTGTCGATTGGAAAAAAATTCCGAAAACATGCGACGTATTAAGTAAAACGAGGAAAAACGTGTCTCTGGAATTAAAAACTGGAAATGAAGATTTATTTACGTACGTCATAATCGACAGGAATTAACAACTTTTATCGATCCCTGTTAATATATGTGCGACACGACGCGTTAGAAATGTATCTTCCGAATCGACTGATAAATTTTTATCACGAGCAATCCATGGAAATAATATTTCTTCGTTCGTAAGTGTTTTTCTTCTGATTAAAAACTTCGTCGTAACTGAAAGTGTGTCTTAACGTGGAGGGCAAGGACTATGAAAAGAAAAATACAATAATAATAAATAATTAGAAAATGCACGACACGTTATTATCGAGCAACTGCAGTTTTACCAATAATTAATTTATCGTATCGTTAATTTAATTTCTTTTTTTTTTTTTTGATCTTACTATTTACGTAAAAATAAATAAAACACATAGCTATATATATATATATATATATGTATATATATATATATATATAAATACATATATATATGAATGCGATAGATTGGTATCGATTCTAGAAGAGATAGTAATTAATTTGCAATCGAGCATCGCAGTAAAGAGGAGAACCGTGAAATATTCATTTTAATACATAGTATATTGTGTCAAAGGTTAAAAAAATTGGATGAAAAATAATTACAGGTGCGCCGGGATTCGACATAAACACAAGCGTGTTTCCCCTCTAACAGATATTAAGATTGATTTCAATTATCATTCATGGTGTTACGCAAATTTATACACAAATGAAAAAAATGGCAACAGTTTACAAAACACGGTAATAAAACGAACGCGACTGTTTAAAATGAAACACGATTCGTTGGAATATTTATTTAAAACCATAACGTTTAAAAAGCATTGGAACACGGTCACAGTAGAAACATATCGAACCAACAATATTAGCTATATAATTGAATATTGATCGAGGTGGTAAAAGTGTTGGCAATGTTGTTAAAAATGAATTGAACAGTGAATAGGATCGCGTAATTAAAAAATTGCTTTTTAAATACTATTTTATCGCGCCAGACAATATCTACGTATTAAAATGAAAATGAACAACTACTACAAATAACAACTATATTTTTTTAATGCAGTTAATCATAGTCCATCGTATTTATTATCTCTATACTTGCACCGTGTTCGTTCTAAAACTCGCTCCTTAAATTTTCGTTCCAAAATGCAAACAGTCGATCATTAACTTGGTAACAAAACGTTTAAACGTTCCTTAATCTCGTTTGCACTTTTTATATCGTTATCCTGCAGCGTGTTACNATTGTACAAAATAGTTCATTGTATTTATTATCTCTATACTTGCACCGTGTTCGTTCTAACAACTCGCTCCTTAAATTTTCGTTCCAAAATGCAAACAGTCAATTATTAACTTGGTAACAAAACGTTTAAACGTTTCTTGATCCCGTTTGCATTTTTTATATCGTTATCCTGCAGCGTGTTACATTGTACAAAATAGTTCATTGTATTTATTATCCCTATACTTGCACCGTGTTCGTTCTAAAACTCGTTCCTTACATTTTCGTTCCAAAATGCAAACAGTCAATCATTAACTTGGTAACAAAACGTTTAAACGTTCCTTGATCTCGTTTGCATTTTTTATATCGTTATCCTGCAGCGTGTTACATTGTACAAAATAGTTCATTGTATTTATTATCTCTATACTTGCACCGTGTTCGTTCTAAAACTCGCTCCTTAAATTTTCGTTCCAAAATGCAAACAGTCAATCATTAACTTGGTAACAAAACGTTTAAACGTTTCTTGATCCCGTTTGCATTTTTTATATCGTTATCCTGCAGCGTGTTACATTGTACAAAATAGTTCATTGTATTTATTATCCCTATACTTGCACCGTGTTCGTTCTAAAACTCGTTCCTTACATTTTCGTTCCAAAATGCAAACAGTCGATCATTAACTTGGTAACAAAACATTTAAACGTTCCTTAATCTCGTTTGCACTTTTTATATCGTTATCCTGCAGCGTGTTACATTGTACAAAATAGTTCATTGTATTTATTATCTCTATACTTGCACCGTGTTCGTTCTAAAACTCGCTCCTTAAATTTTCGTTCCAAAATGCAAACAGTCAATTATTAACTTGGTAACAAAAAGGTTTAAACGTTCCTTAATCTCGTTTGCACTTTTTATATCGTTATCCTGCAGCGTGTTACATTGTACAAAATAGTCCATCGTATTTATTATCTCTATACTTGTACTTGTATGCTTGTGTTAGTTCTAAAACTCGCTCCTTAAATTTTCCTTTCGAAATGTAAAAACGTTCTAACAACTCGCTCCTTAATTTTCGTTCCAAAATGCAAACCGTCAATGATTAACTTAGTAAAAAAACGTTTAAACGTTTCTCGATCTCGCCTGCATTTTTTATATCGTTATCCTGCAGCGTGTTACGTTGTACAAAATAAATTACCCTCGTTCTTCTATTATCATTCTATTCATCGAGATGTCTGGATAAAAATAAGACGAGTGGTTTAATCGTCAACAGTCTGTTGAACATTATTCTCCTCTCTTATCTATTAATTTCATTTCTACGCTCTTTATTCTTTATTCCCAAGGTCGACAGTAAACACCCTATCCAGCCTGCCACGGAATATTTAATTAGTTTTTCGAGCAGAGACAGTTGCCGTCCATAAATGTTAATTGCAGATGAAGTGGTAATAAGAAGCCCCCTAGTCCTCGCCAAGCCACCCTTCTCGCACCCCTTAATTCTTACACCGCTTAACGAGTACCCGCAAATATTATGCAAGGAAACCCACTGTACAGACATTTTTCTCTCGTTTACGACTTTCTGCACATCTCGCAAACTGCATAAACGCGGATATTATCAGCGATCCATTGAATATTTCCTTAAAATTTCCCCCTAATTGAGAATTGTAGAATTCGTTTTGAACAGAGCCAAAGACGCGAAATTGATGTACCAAAGAGGGTAAGTCTGAGACATTTTTCTGTCTAATATTTCAATATTTATTTTTGTCAAATAATCTAAGTTCAAGTCGAGGTCTGTGTCGAGTATATTTTTGGTTTCAATTCTAATTTATCGAGATTATAAAATTGATAAGATGGATTTTGCGACGAGAATAGTATGTTAGATAAAATAAAGCAAGATATTGTAAGGGTAGATGTAATAGGAATCCACTCAAAGCTGAAAAGGACCGCGAGTCTGATACATTTTTCTGTCCAATATTGTAATTTTTATTTTTGTCAAATAATCTAAGTTCAAGTCGAGGTCTGTGTCGAGTATATTTTTGGTTTCAATTCTAATTTACCGAGATTAAAAAAATATTTTATGCATTTTCAAGCTACGACAAATGCTTCGTACGTTCGTGTAACAAGCAACGTATTTAAATTTAATTCAATTAACCAAGACAGTATATTCGTGTTCAATAAAATATATACAGAATCGTAAGTTTCTTTCTCAAAGAACGAGATGAAGAATCTACGAGAAACGAAATGTACGCGTGTCTTTAATGCAAAACGACGTGCGTTCCTTGACGTATTATAGTCAAATCGAAAAACTAAAATTGGAATAATATCGAAAAATACAGGGAAACGTGCAGCAAGCGACAGATTCAGCGCGCGATCACTGGAAAAACCAAAATCTCCCGTCTGCGTATCGTGAACGCTCTTAGCCAGCCAGGACAGGGTCGAAATCGTGGAAAAATCGTTTGAAGCTGCGAGGCGAGAAGAGAGAAAAGATGCGAGAAAAATCACTGACGATCCTCGGTGGGCGATAGAAGGATGGGGATATGGCCAGAGGGGTCGTAGTAGCAAAGGCAGAAAGAACGGAATTTAATTAAGTAAAATTACTGTCGCGCGAAGAGGCGAGAAGCAAACGGGGCGAGGAGAACCACGGGGTGAGAGGATGTTGGCCGAAAAGGTGGCGATGCAAGACGTTACATGGAGACCGGCGGAGGGGAAACGGCAGAGAGACCGGCATAATGATCTCATCCCTCGATAAAAACCTAGTAATAGAAAGTAAACGAATTCAAACGAGGCAGAAGCTGCGCTTCTTCTTTCCATTCTTTAAAGTTTCTCCAAAAAATCAAAGAGTCTTTCTATTTGTAATTTTTTAGGTAAATTACATTTTGTTAAAAGTAAGCAAGTGTCCGTATAATTATCGACGATGGTATAGAGATCGCTTTATCTTTCTTTGAAGTTTAACAGATTTCTTTCGAATCGATATTTTGAACCATCTAACGCGAATTTTTCAATCGTCCGACTGGTTTTCTAATTTTTGGTATTTTTTCTCCCTGAACCTGCTTGTTATATTTGTTGAGGTTGACTCATTGCACAACGAGTGGATGAATTTGTAATAGAAAAATATATTGAAACAAGTATAAGCACAGGTATAGTGTATGAGGTGAAAATCAAGTAAATTATTACTATTATTTATTCATTTAACATATAATATTGTTGAGACTGACTGATAGACGAACAAGTGGATTAATTAGTAATAGAAAAATATATTGAAACAAGTATAAGCACAGGTATAGTGTATGAGGTGAAAATCAAGTAAATTGTTACTATTATTTATTCATTGAACATATAATATTGCTGAGGCTGACTGATAGACGAACAGATAGATTAATTTGTAATAGAAAAATATATTAAAATAATTAAAAATATAAGTACTGGTATAGTGTATGAGGTGAAAATCAAGTAAATTACTACTATTATTTATTCATTTAACATATAATATTGTTGAGACTGACTGATAGACGAACAGATAGATTAATTTGTAATAGAAAAATATATTAAAATAATTAAAGATATAAGTATAAGCACAGGTATAGTGTAAGAGGTGAAAATCAAGTAAATTACTACTATTATTTATTCATTTAACATATAATATTGTTGAGACTGACTGAT
The DNA here is from genome assembly GCA_014737365.1 of Bombus soroeensis. Classification (NCBI taxonomy): domain Eukaryota; kingdom Metazoa; phylum Arthropoda; class Insecta; order Hymenoptera; family Apidae; genus Bombus; species Bombus soroeensis. The sequence continues at coordinate 62,542 of JACXIL010000192.1, forward strand.
AGACGAACAGGTGGATTAATTTATAATAGAAAAATATATTAAAATAATTAAAGATATAAGTATAAGCACAGGTATAGTGTAAGAGGTGAAAATCAAGTAAATTATTACTATTACTTATTCATTTAACATATAATATTGTTGAGGCTCACTGATAGACGAACAAGTGGATTAATTAGTAATAGAAAAATATATTGAAACAAGTATAAGCACAGGTATAGCGTATGAGGTGAAAATCAAGTAAATTGTTATCATTATTTATTCATTTAATATATGATATTGTTGAGGCTGACTGATTGAAAAACGAGTGGATGTATTTGCAATAGAAAAGTACATAGAAATAATTAAAGGTGTAAGTATAAGTTTATGCTGATTCAGATCCTTACTCTCTTAGTGTTACTAGACAATAGAATGATAGGGGGCACGTTCACAGAATTATAGCAAAAGGACATTACCAAAAGAGTTAACCTTAAAGCTTTAGCTAGAGGCTACGAGGAACATAAATAGACATCTTAGGATGTCTTCCTTCGTCTAGCTTCTTCCTCTTTAGATCTTTAAAAGTCTTTACCTTCTTCCTTGTATCGTTCGTCGACTCTTCTCCGCGTCTTCTAAGCTTCTACACGTAGGAAGATTAGGACGTTTCGTTGTTTGAGGACGCATTTATTAATTCCTTTGTTCCTACACCTTGCAACCCAAAACATAATGTATATTCAAGTGTGCAATCATATGCACCTCTCCTTATTTAGAATATTTCTGCGTAATAGCAGTGTCCAGTTCACGGATAGACATAAATAAAAATGTAGAGTTTTTCTTGAATTAATTACTTCAACGATATTTATTAATCCAACGACATTTTACAATACGTGGTGACCTTGATTATTTCGTATAAAATTGAAGTTCAAATGGAATTTTTAAATACGACTGCATCTTGTTATATTGCCTTTAACCGAAGAGAAGGAACAATTGGTGAAATAAAGAATAATATTTTCGTAGTTTCGAGAGGAATGGAAATATCGTTGATGAAAATATACACACGTTTATCGTAGCTAAGCATATTCACGATCGTATTAGGCAGAAAAGGAAGAGGGCTAAATAGGATCGACGGAATTACCCGCTCCGTCTCAACCGGAGTACAACCAGGAACACACGCGTTCATCCCGCTGGATCCATGCAATCACGCGAAACGACCATTTACGCCGCGTTTATGAAAAATAATATCTCCTCTCCGGTAAGATCCTCGTCGTCGTTTCAGCGGCAGGAGACGATCGAGAAGAAGGAAGAAAAATCCGGAACGAGTCTCTGTTTGTCGCCTTTGAAATTCACCTCTCATAGTCGAATCATGTGCATCCTAGCGAGTTATCGTCGAATACATAATTTAGAAGCCAGAAGGGGACACTGTGTTTCCAGATCGAATTTTTTCGCATACTTTTGCTTTACCCTTCTCATTATTTCCCATATAAAATATCGCTTTCTTTCAGAATAGAATTACTTTGCAACTTGTATCGTTAAATCGATCTTTCTACACTTTGGTGTTTCCTACTTTCCAAAGAAGAGAAATCAATCGTTTTACATTAAAATTTCTACTAATTAATTTTCAATACAATATTCCTTGTTCGAACAAAATATTCCATCTGTCGTTTCGAAACTGAAGAGAGAGACCGACGTCCTTATTTATTTTTCTTCGATACATCTTAAAATACTTGGTCTGATATCTACTTCGTAACAGTGTTTAATAATATAATTTTATTTGAAAAGTAAAAATCACGGAAACCGCGATATCTCAAAGTGTCTCAAAAGACTAAAAAAAAAAAAAAAAAGAAAAAAAAACAATGCCAAGTAGGAAATTTTAACTAAGAAACGTAGACAATTTTTCGTAGAATTAAATTCGAGAATTTAGAAGATGGATGAAACTTTCATATTGTTCGCAGGTGTTTGGTTCTAACGTACACGCTGTACGTAGCCGACGTTTAACCAGGCTGCAGTCGGCTGACGAAAGCGCAAGCTCGTTTACAATTGGTCTTGTTAGATTTGTGGACACGAAGATGAGCATAGCTCGTAGGCTTAGTCCATGCAAACGCGCAAGTCGATCTTGCAGCTGGATTTCGGGGATCGATGGCCGACTTTAAGCACAGCAGATTCGCGGCAATGAACACTAAAATCGATATCCTAAGCCGAAATTCATCAACGAGACGATATCGACTTTGAGAAGGACCCTTTAGATTTCCGATTACAGCTGTTCCGTATATCCGTGTTCCAGTAAATGGCAAACAATTGATCGAGTTACTTCTCGCCAACCGAAATCACCAAAGCTACTACTATTTTTTTTTTCTTTTTTTTTGTAATCTAAATCATTCGCATTTTTTGAAAATTTGCTAGTCCATGTGAAATTTACGTCGCTTAAATCGTTTTAAAAATTTGAATAAACCGTAGGATGGACATGATGACTACAATGATAGTGAACGTGTTAAGAAGGTAATAAATAAAATAGTCCTCGTTTCCGCAATCGTTAGATTAGCTGTTAGCCAGCAAATACGTGACAGTAAATTTTTGGCTAATCTTCTAACTCTGCCATGTCGCATTACCCTACCGATCGAAGTTTGTTAAGCCTACTATATATCAGCACTCTGTTGGGAAATGTTAGAATTTGACGACGCACAGGCTTAACGTGATTTGTCGATTCCAGGACACACAACGCTTGCTAGGAGCTACGACGATCGAATTACCTGCGTTTAATCGTTGTTTAGACGAGTTCAAATATCTCGCCGATGATCCTCTTGGTAAATAAGAATTCATTCAATTTCGTTATAAAAATAAATCTTCCTAGTACACGTTCGTTATGCAATTAAGCAGCATAATAAATTGAAAACGGGGTTAGTTGTCCATCAAGCGAAAATCGTAATTGTCAGTGGTTAATATAGATATTTGTCGAAGAAATAATACTTATTTATAGATCCTTCGAATCCCAGATAGAACTACTCGATTCCTTTTGCATATTTCGTTCGTAGAATCGTTCAATTTTCAGGACCGCGTTTAAGTCGTCTCTTACACGAAACATCGCGATCCAGCGCGAAACTTTGCAAATTCTAATCATAGGGAAATATATAGCCTACATGTATTATTTGTTGGCAAATCCCTATCGTCTAAATGGTAAACGAAATTTGTATTTCTGATCGACGAACAGCCGAGTAAATGGATTTTCAGAAAGTTTAAACGATAATTTAACAACTGCAACTCTCTTCGAAAAATTTCAATATCAATGAATTTTCACTTAGATTCTAATTCGTGTAGACTATTACACTCCTAAACTCGATACGCAGTTAAATAGAATTTTCTTCTTTTTCTTGCAAATAAAGAGGCAAAGATCGCCCAAGAAAATGGCAATCTGGTACTAACGAAGATATTAGGTTGTTTGAAAAGTTTCTTTCCTTTCGTAAGGTGATAACGGACGAACGACAAGTTCTGTTTTATATTATTTTATTGAATTATATTTCTATTATTACGTAATTCGATAAACTAATATAAAACAAAACACATTGTCCCTCTATTGTTTCCTTATAAAACGAAAGAAACTTCTCTCACGACCTAATACATTGTGTTGGCAACTAGGTGATTGCGGATTTTGTCAAAAAAGTCACTTAGTTGTCAAACGAATAGAAAGAAGAAACAACCTTAGGGATGAAATATATTTAAATGGAAGGGGGCAGGGGGTTGTGCGGAAAAGATCTGTTCTATCTGAGATCGTAGAGGCAATGAAGATGGCTGGTAGGCCTACCTTGGTCGAATACAAGGCAGCGGGTGGTCTTGGCAGCGAGTCCCGGGGGCAGAGCGAACCTGTAGGCCGGGCCCAGCGACAGCCCTAACCCCAGCCCGAGCGCCTCCGCGCCGCATCGGCCCCCGAACACAGGCCCCACTAGAATCACCCACATAACAACGGTCATCAGTCATCAACATCATCTATGCATTATAATATATATTATACAGCGGTCGTTATACATAGTATACACATTTACATCTATAGAGTTCATGCAAACTGTTTCCACAAATGTTAACATATTGGTTATTGTAACATTAATATATATATATATATATAGTATTTTTGGAGTTTTGAAGAAGATTGTTAGAACTCTTTCTGGATATTTTTCAAACAATTATTATATTACGTGTGTTATCGCTCGAAAGTTTGGAATTATTTCATGAAAAAGGAACTTGGATCGTTCTTTTCTTTTTTAATTTTTATCTCTTCTCTCGTAGAAAAGTGTGAAGAAATATCGCAGCTTTAATAAATCTTGACGTTAGAGGTAATAGTTTTGTCGCCTCGCAAGTATTTCTTTCTTATACTTTGGAAATAATCATCGGAGAACAACCGTTGTTCGATTCGATACAGCGATACGTATGTATCTGTGAAACTGAAAATTTATTGCTAAGAAACTGTTGTTAAATATGTTTCTCGAGCGATGACGTTTCGCAATAGGAAATTCCATGGGCGTTAAAAACGTGCGCTTATTAAACAACTTCGGCTTGAGTTTAAACTTTGATCCAGTCAAAATTAACGATTATTAATTTATTGCCAAGTAATATCGATATTAGTTCGTCGTCGATGCTTTCACGGTACATTATATTGGTTTTTAGCATCGAGTCAGCACGTGGCATGGGGTTGATTAAGAAAGACCCCTTTTCATCTGAAGCAATCCTATCATTGCAATTCATATCCACCGAATTAAAGCCACGATCGATCTTCTTCGCTATTCGTTTGTGAATAATAGACAGAAATATCGCTTTCTCCTTAACAGCTGTATGCAACGATCAAAATTCCACGGGGGAAATGCACACAACGAAACTACGAATCGAAGAGCAACGTACGATATGCGAGTTGTTCCTTGAAATAAATCACTCGCTGACTCGAAACTCGTTCCACGCGATTAATTATACGTCGATACAAAAGTAAAATACGTTACTTCCGTTGAAGGAAGAACAGTAGAAGACCACTTCCGCTTAAAGAACAGGAACAAAATGATGGAAAAAGATAATCTTGCCGCAATTCGACTAAACAACCGTAGCGGCGCTACAGGACAATTTGAATCGCGTTGTTGTTTTGCCTCGGAGTGTCGATATTCTTAGGAAACACGTAACGTAATAAACTCCGGGCAAAACAACCGTCGAACAAAGACGAATTTGAATTTTCCGACTCTCCCCTGACCGGTATAAATAAACGAACGAAAAGAGTTCAGTTATCGACGAGTATCTATCAGCGATCTAATCAGCGATTATATTTAATTATTTTAAATATATTTGACGGGTTGCAACAGCAAGTTCTCGTTATTCTAACTATCAATCCTCTACGAACCTCTACAGAGCGAATTCACCTGTCTCTCGTTGCGTTAATCAACGATACAGATAGAAGACGATAAAAAACATTATAGAAAAATCGCCAAACGAGAGTTACCGAAATACTTGGAAGGGAGGATGAAGTGGAAGGATAGAAAAATATTAGCAAGATTCAGATGTGGAAAGGAGACGAAAGCAAGGGAATACTGGAAAGAAGAGGGAGACAAAAGATGCAGGCTATGTAAAAGGAAAGAAGAAGACCTGAGACGCGTGATAGAAGAAGGCGAAATAGTGGGAGGACCAGACACAGAAAAAATACTAAACGAGACTGGAGAAGGACTAGCAGAACTAAAAACAATAATTAATAAGAGAGGGACGATACAAGACGGGGAGGAAGAACGATAAGGAAGCACAGCGAGGGGGCAAAAGTCCAAAAATTGCCATGGACAGAATAATTAAGGGAGTGCAATGTAACAGAGTGGATAAGAGGGGAGGTAGATATATAAGAAAAGAGTTTAAGTAGATATGGACAAGAAAAAGAGTTTAGACAGATATAAGGGAGGAGGCCATAAGGTGACAACGCCATAAGGCGTGATAGGTAAACGAGATGTAAAACCGCAAACTCGTCCAAAGTGGAAGGGCACGGACTAAGTAAAAATAATAATAATAATAATAATAATAGAAGACGATAAAAAATAAGACGCAGCGTGAATATTGCACGAACCTTGGTCTCGTATTGTTTGTAATTATGTTCGCGTAGGAGGGAAGAGAACAAAATTGAAGAGAGAAAAAAAGTGGACGAAGAAAGGGACAGGAAAAAGTATTTTCTAGGTTCGGTAGATAGAAGCACGTAAAGCTATATCGTGCCTAAGCCACAATCTAAATTCATGTTCGGAGAGGATAAATGCAGCGAGCATAATGCCAGAGGCTTAACACACTTTTAAAATTCAGCCTTTGAGATGCAGAACGCCAAGGTTCTCTTTCTTCGTTCCTTCCCCTCTTCCAGACTTTCGACTTTAGTAGCTTACACACTGATTAAGACACCCGATACAATTAGGCGGCGAAAAGAACCTCAAAGACGCTTCTCTTTACCTGCGCCTTTTGCCCCCTTAGTCGCCCGTATGAAAAATTTAACGGTCGCGTTAGCAACAAAAAAGCTTCTCCTGCTGCTTAAGAAATTTGACAGCAATCTTCTGGAACTTCGTTCTACCGAAAGGTACTCGCTTAAACGCCAACCAAGTTTCGTTTCCAAACGTTATTTCTATTCATTCGTCGTTTTAAACCGTGTTCATACCGAAAAGAGGGTGACTGTTCGCGTAGAATAATTAAAACGGAAAAAGAGGAATATTCCTAATATTGGAATATTTGAAAAGTTCGGTTTTATCAAAGATATCGTATCTGTGTAGTAGAATTAAGATTTGTCTATTAAATGACGATGTTCAGTACATTACTCAACAAAATTCATTTTATGAAAATTTATTATTTTTTAATCTTACATACAATTTTGAACGGTTCTTTGCAAAGTACATGGAAGAAACTTTGTTCTTCTCTTGTATCGTGTATCGTACATTGTGTTATATGTATTTTCCACAAGAAAAAGGCAACTTTAACGAATTTTGAGTCTAACGTTCTTCCATAAGCTCCTCTATATGCTCTTCGTCGTTGGCTATGTGTATGCATTGTGAATTAAAATTTTATTGATAAACAATCGTAAGAAATTGAGACGTACAACGAGGAAAGGATTTCCATTCTTTCAAGTTTAACTTGTTCTATGCTAAAGAATTGAGAATGACGCAAAATAAAAGGAAGAGTGAAAGAGCTTTCTACGTCGATACGCGAGAAAATATAAACTCGCCACGCTATATATCGAGGCATAAAAGTTCGTTTTTGCAGAAACGCTGAAACTCGACGATTCCCATTTTTCCCCATGGTCCCTTCACTCTTCCCCGTAAATCTTTCATTCCTATTTCTTCATCTTTCTTTCGCCTTTCTAAGCTTTTACACTCCGGTCCTTGATACTCTCAACGTGAAACCTACTCACTGTACCTACACTTTGATTTTTAACGATGGAAAATCCAGCACCTAAATCAACATTTAACGAAATCGATACACGTGGTAGAAAAATAATGGTTAAAGAACAACGAGCTTCGAATTGCGATGTCCGCATGGATGAAACGGAGAATCGCTGGTGTAAGGTACTTTTATGGGTAAGAAAAATTCCATGTACATGGTGAAACACGAAGCGGACAGACAGGCTGATACAGGGTGTCAGAAATAGCCGAGACGAGGAGGTAGGGTAGAAAGCGAATCGACTAACAGTGCAAACAGGCAAGGAACAACGTCAGTCCTTGCACCGAAGCTAAAGCAACGAGTCTCGCTTTCTCGATGAATTATTCAAGGTTCTTGATCCGGTCTCTCAACCGTATAAACCGACAGACGGATTCCCGTCCTCTCAATCGACCAGCTACCGATTTTTTCCTTCTTCCAGCTTCGTTTTCTCTCTTTCTCTCTCTTTATTCCCCTACGTTCTGACAGTTCTCTCCCTTCTTGCGAGTATGTCGACCAGATTAAGATCGCAGAATCGGCTGTCAGCTGCGGTGATCACGATGCGCAACAATCGCACGGTTCAGAATCGTTTTGTGCGCCATGTTAGGCAGTCTGCACTGTTTTCCCAAGTTCCACTTTTCATCCAAGCTTCTCCGTTTTTCTACTTTCTCGTCGCGTTCTTCTTCATTCATACGAATCTTGGCCGATTTATCGCGAGACGATGGGTCGTTGGAAATTTTTCTGCAAATGTAGGCAGATTCGACGCTGGGTGGATCGATCGATGATCGTTCTCGTGCGGAAGATCACAAAGACGAATTGTAATAATTAAACCGATTTGAAGAAAGTCCGTGTCTCGATTAGATTTCTATTTCAAGGAATTTGAAAGTGCAAAGATGCATATTTCATACAATTGCATTACTAAAAGTTCTATTTATACAAAACGAACCAGACATATTGCAGGGAAATCGTCGCTAAAAATCATAATTACGAGTAACTTTCAGAGCTTCATACGAATGGCAGAAACTGAAAACAGCGTAGAAATGTTTGACCAAGTGAACGTTCGTGAATAAACGAACTAACGAACGCGATACACCTACGATTATTCGCCAGTATCGACGTGTGACCTGTAAATTCATTGAAATTACGTTCGAATTTTAAGAATTATGCAATTAACAAAAATCCCAACTATATTTCTACGCAAACTGTAGCGAGTTTCTTGCTAATACAGCAACAGTGTAAAAGGATGGAACGCAAAGATAACACGATTTCCGTGGTTGTTGTAGAATATCTGAAATACGATTCAACGTCAATGATCTGCACGTCCTGCGGATGCGCCAAAGTGCAGATGCAACAACGAAGAGGCTCTACGTGCGTGAAAAGACGAGGTCGTCCTTTCGCAAGAATGAACATCGCATGGAAGAAAGACAGTTCGGTTACTCTGTCAGAGAACGAGTAGCAGAGAACGAGACGTTCAGACTGCAACCGGAGAGTGGATTGCGTTGCGACGAGTTAGCCGGTTCGGTTCCCGGCGTGAGACTTCTTCAGCTACGGTACGTAATCGAAATGAAGATGTATAAGAAGAGCGGAAAACAATGATAACAAGGTGGAAGAGAATCGAGAAGCAGCGTTCAACGTCGCAATAATTTACTGCGGCAAATTTCTTCCACGTTAAAAGCCGATCAAATAAAAATCTATACGTAGCGGCACTTGAGTCAGAGGACGATGCGAATCGAGAGCGACTCATCTTGTTGTTTTACCTTGGGACTGTAATTGTGTAATTTTATGTACTACGCTACATTAGCCGCGTAGTATTGATACACGTGTGTGAATACGAGTGTGAAACAGATGAATGTAAACTGGTTCAGTCGATTAAGAGTCGGTTAAGAGTCTGGTACGGAAGATGATGAGACAAAGAAAGTGCTGAGACGCGTGCAAGTGTGTATCGATGAATATCTTTGAAATCGTTTACCAAATAATTATGTTACTATTGTAACCCCTTAACCTACAACTGTGGGCATAGCCCGTAGTAGATGACGGGGCCAAAAGCGAATATTACGGGCTTAGCCCGTCGTACGATGATCAGGCCAAATATAAATATCCGCGGCGGTGCCCTCCTAAAGTTATACATATTTGATAAGTAATTACAACCTGATGCAATAATTGTGGTAGATGCAAGTACTACAAACAGTTTATTTATACAAAAATCGGTAATACAAAATTAATAATCACGAGCGATGCCCGTAGTATTTACGATTGCCCTGATCATCGTACTACACAAGTCGTGCGAATGGCTGGAAGGCTGCGCGAGCTTGTTTACGTTTATATAAAACGACTCTACGATATAAGAAATAAACGTAGGTAGATACGCGCTTTGCATCTTCGAAACTACCGATCGTGTCGTAGAAGAAAATCGGGAAAATTTCCTCACGACGAAAACTGATGAAAGAAGACTTGGGTCGATGCGTGATTCAAAACATTCGTCTAAACGAAAAGATATAACAATAATTTGAACTAAAACCAGTGTACAATCAGACAGTGGATTAACGAGTATCGTCTGTTCGTCAGAATCGAATTATACTACGCTTTGAATTTCCCGTAAACGCGTGAACGTTTTAAACGCATTTGCTAATGTTACAATTTGACGTATTTCTATGTGACGTCTATGCGCAACATATAGCGCAGTGAGGAAAGTTATTGGTTCTTCGATCGGCTGCAAGTCAGAATGATAGAACGAAGATGGGAAAGGTGGACAAGAGCCATCGAAGCTGTTGGATGATAATCGACGTCGATTTTCACTGTAACAGCCGGCGTGTATCGATTGTGGAAAGACTAATGGCCAACGTGGTTAACCGTATTATCCCGCGGCGGAAGTCCGCCAGTTCAAACGGGGACATAAATAGCGGCGGTTCCCGAATCGTCCGTTTCAATATTAGTTTAACAATCACGGCTACAGAATCTGATACGAACGTCATGCTTCGACTTATTAGCGTAGCAAGATGCGTTCACCATCCTGCACAATTTTCCAAAATTTCCTTCCGCGTCTACGAATTTCCAAGGAATACGCGTGACCAAATTTTAACGAACCAACTTGGACAGCACGCAATTTCGTACGTAGACTTGCGTTTGTCGTTAGAACGTTCAATCCTATCTGTTCGTCCTATTCGACTACACTCGACGTTCTACGAACCTGCAGAAACTACCAGGTTGTCCGGAAAGTTTCTTTCGTTCTATGAAGAAATAATAGACGACCAACGTTATTTGCTTTATATTATTTCGTCGAATTACATTTTGTTCTGTTGAGATAAACACCGCTACATTTTCCAGACTTTGTTGTTTCGCGTTTGTATGAAAGTGCACCGTTGTAAAAAACACGTTCGCTAAGGAAAGATACTTTTCCGACAAGCTGATACTAGGATACTTGGAAATGTTTAGAAACCATTTTCAAAGAACCCGTGCGTGATAGCCAGAACTGAAAACGACGATATTAAAAATTCGTTGGATATACAAAGAGCTATGGTATAAATGAAGGCGCGGTATAAGAAGCTCGACTCGGTGTATCGTCGGTTCTCTTGGGAATAAGGAACGAGACCGAGCAAGATCGTCGGATTCTTTATTAATTTTACAACTTTTTCATAAAGCAAAGCGAGGCCAGCATTTGATATACTCGCGCATAGTTTAGTGAATATTGACGGGCAGGATGCCTTTGCTCTGCCTTTCCACCTCTTATACCCCAACCTTTTGCTTCTGCCTGTTTCTCACAACATGTTGATCCTGGTCAGCTACACAGTTTGCCTGCTTTTTCATAGAAATTCCGGGGATTTTTTGGTGTCCTAACTCGTAGCAACCGGCCAGATTGGCGATCGAGCGAAAGTAAGAGATGACGGAGAATGGCCCCAAAGTTTCTCAGGGCGTTCAAGTTTCACGGTGGTTGATATTTCATACAGAGTGTGCAATGGGGTACCCCTTCGTTGTGTCGACCTGTCCAGTACCTAACTTTGCCTATATTGTTCACGTATTATTACCGTGTCTCCTCCACCGGTGTATACCCCATCGAATAAAGTGTGGTTTCGCGTCCGGCTGCAAACCTTCGACTATAAAGCTTCCCTAGACGCGTTTCGTTCCTTCGTTTTCCTTTACAGTTTCGTTGCTATCGAGCGTCCTCGGATGTTTGCGTCAACCGAGATGTTTCTTCGTCGAAACTGCACTCGACCGACCGAAGCTTTCGTAGAATATCGCTGCTGAGTAACCAGAGCGAACTATAGGAATCAATGATGAATCGATAATCTTGTTTTACGAGGCACGTCGCGATAATCTTATTTTACGATGTTCAAAGTCTATTGAATGCGCACTGGATTATACTGGATAAATATCGGTTTCAATAAAACTATCAACGATGAACGTTTGAAAGAGACGATCGTTCGCTCATTAACGCTACGCGAATTTTATATATTTGTAGCTTGTCAGGATCCATCATGCATTGAGATACACGCTACACCATAACTATAACCGACGCCATAAATATTCTATTATATATGTGCTTTCTTGAAAATGACAACGCGAGTTCGCGCTCGCCATCCATATGCAGATGCGCAAATTGCGATAAATAGTAATTAGAAGATAGTTCTAGATGTAATCGATAGGTTTTGTCTGTATCCCTAGTCCGTGTAAGAATGTGCAAGAAAGGTTTTCCCACTCAGAACGGTGTGATAGATTTATCCGAAGAATAAAATAATAGCTATTGTGATCCTACCTCTAAATACAGAAATAACAACATGTTTCTTTTCTCACAACGTAATCCGAGTTTCGATCGTTGTAACAATACCGTGTGCCAGTCGACGTGATAATAGCGCGATACTTTACGTATAAACGAGAGTAAGTGATTATCCTGGCATCCTAAAAACTCGTGAATTTAATTAGAGGAGACAGGATGAGTATCGGGGAAACGAATGGGAAAAGGGAGAGACAGACAGAGAGAGAGAGAGAGAGAGAGAGGGAGATCGTTTTAGCCACGTTTAGTCGTTTAGTCGTTTAGATAGTAGGCATCATTAGCGTCAAGCGGTACTCGAAGGATTTCGCAAGATCGTTCGGAGCTCGAGGAACTCGGGGAGCCTATGGAGCAGCTCGTAAAGTAAGTGGCCTGGTGTCGCGAGGACAGCCAGAGAAAATACAAGCCGAGTCAAACACAAGCCGCCTGTGTCCTCTTTTGCATTAAACGCGCATTCCGTGGCAAACGATTAAGACCTAAGAGAAACCGCTTGTCCGAGCCACCGTGGCTCGAAACGGACGAATGAATGTCCTTATTGTCCTACCGTGAGAACTCCAGGCACGCGCTTCTCACCGTGAATTCGATATAATTAAATAAATTATACCGGCCTGCGACTCGCCTTCACGCTATCCTCCTCGATTCTACTATACAGGGTGTTTCTCGTTTTGCCAGCCAAACATTAACAGCAGTCTGTGCAATTCTAAACGTTTGCAAACCTAACTGATAAACCAAAGAAATGTAATCTTAGTGAAAATCTAGGTTATGTACTATACAGGGTGTTTCTCGTTTTGCCAGCCAAACATTAACAGCAGTCTGTGCAATTCTAAACGTTTGCGAACCTAACTGATAAACCGAAGAAATGGAATCTAAATGAAAATCTAGGTTATGTACTATACAGGGTGTTTCTCGTTTTGTCATCCAAACATTAACAATAATCTGTGCAATTCTAGAAGTTTGCGAACCTAACTGGTAAACCAAAGAAATGGAATCTTAGTAAAAATCTAGGTTATGTACTATACAGGGTGTTTCTCGTTTTGCCAGTCAAACATTAACAGCAGTCTGTGCAATTCTAAACGTTTGCGAACCTAACTGATAAACCAAAGAAATGGAATCTAAGTGAAAATGTAGGTTATGTACTATACAGGGTGTTTCTCGTTTTGCCAGCCAAACATTAACAGCAGTCTGTGCAATTCTAAACGTTTGCGAACCTAACTGATAAACCGAAGAAATGGAATCTAAGTGAAAATCTAGGTTATGTACTATACAGGGTGTTTCTCGTTTTGTCAGCCAAACATTAACAGCAGTCTGTGCAATTCTAGAAGTTTGCGAACCTAACTGATAAACCGAAGAAATGGAATCTAAGTGAAAATCTAGGTTATGTACTATACAGGGTGTTTCTCGTTTTGTCAGCCAAACATTAACAATAATCTGTGCAATTCTAGAAGTTTGCGAACCTAACTGATAAACCGAAGAAATGGAATCTAAGTGAAAATCTAGGTTATGTACTATACAGGGTGTTTCTCGTTTTGCCAGTCAAACATTAACAGCAGTCTGTGCAATTCTAGACGTTTGCGAACCTAACTGGTAAACCGAAGAAATGGAATCTAAGTGAAAATCTAGGTTATGTACTATACAGGGTGTTTCTCGTTTTGTCAGCCAAACATTAACAATAATCTGTGCAATTCTAGAAGTTTGCGAACCTAACTGATAAACCAAAGAAATGGAATCTAAGTGAAAATCTAGGTTATGTACTATACAGGGTGTTTCTCGTTTTGCCAGCCAAACATTAACAATAATCTGTGCAATTCTAGAAGTTTGCGAACCTAACTGATAAACCAAAGAAATGGAATCTAAGTGAAAATCTAGGTTATGTACTATACAGGGTGTTTCTCGTTTTGCCAGCCAAACATTAACAGCAGTCTGTGCAATTCTAAACGTTTGCGAACCTAACTGATAAAGCGAAGAAATGGAATCTTAGTAAAAATCTAGGTTATGTACTATACAGGGTGTTTCTATTAACTCGGACAGACTGTAACCTTGCTGCAAGCGAAGTTAGAGAAAAATCTTCCACCGTTGTGCTTCCTCGCAGATGCAAAGACCAAGTGCACTCTTTTTTAAAATGTAGCCATAGGATTTTTCGCATGCTCTACGAGAAAGTATCCAGATATCTGGATGGTAAAAGCGATGCAACGAGGCCAAGTCTGAAAGATATTTCAATGTCGATTTCATCAGGTCTAACGCACGAAAGACAAAAAAAGACACAAACACGAGCATTCCTCCCTGCGTTTTGTCTTGTTCCTCTGGAGAATGAGAAAGTGCAAGATGTACAAGAAATTGTACAGATACGTTTCAAAGAAGAGCGCAGTATAACTTCGCTTGGGACAGAGTTATAGCGCGTCCCAGTTACTAGAAATACCTCGTACACTACGACAATTACTACACTTTGGGCGTTTTATGAATTTTTTCATGTTACATTCACTCTATAATCTTTGTCTTAGTACTATTAAGATATGTGTAATTTTGTGTGCTACACTGGATTGACCTCAGAGTAGTAACACACATATATGACTATGAGTATGTGTAGGAGTATGTGCGTTCACAGCGTCTCGTAAAACATAAGAATACAACTGTAGCGTACGTGTGGTGGTAAAGAAGATGACGAAACGAAAAGGTTGCTGAGATGGCAATGTGTATCTACGAATATCTTATAAATCACATATTAAATAAACCTGAAACTATTTTAATATCATTTCCACGTGTAATGTGCATATTCCCATACATTTATTTCCGCGCCTAAGGTCCACAATTCTCAACAAGTATAATAATCGCAAGTCAAAGTTTCAGCAACCTGTGTTTGTTTATTAGCAAAATTCCAGCGGGAAAACCTGCAACACCCTGTATATTCAGACGAATATAAACGATGTTCTTTCAGATAATACATGTGCCGTGTATCGTGCAAGCAACAATGTACTCTTGCATCGTTACTTTATGCAAATGACTACTTTTCACGGTACGTAGGCATAACGCAAGACCGGATAAGGAATAAGAAAGCGACAATTCTTAGTAATCATTTAGAAATGTATGCATCGAATTATGTTACGCCTCTTACGTTACACCCTGTTAAGAGATTAATTCTTGAATCCACGATTCTTGCAAGTATTGGGTCGGCAACTAAGCGATTGCGGATTTTGTCATTAGGTGGTATTGAGAAAACCCGCAATCACTTAGTTGCCAGCTCAATGTAACAAAGCACGAAAAATCTGACAATTTACGTGGCGCAAAATTCGAAAAAAGAATGGAACGCAAACTCTGTTTCACTGTTTCCCTATTTTTCTATTGCAAAGAGAAGAAACTATAGCGCAATTATTTTGATAATTATTGTATAAACAACTTAACTCGTTGTTTATACGACATCGTTTCTATAAATGTTTTAGTATAATAATAAGATTACAAAGGTAGTAAAATAATGAAACAAAATATCTTACGATTGGTGTGAAGAAATATAGTTGATATTGGAAAATGATCGCACTATGTACATTTAAGGGTTAATTGGTGTAGTTTCCTCGGGACAAGCGTGTGGAGATTCTTCAAACGAGAAGAAAAAAAAGGGGCAATGAAGATTTGTATAACAGTATCGATGACAGAAAATCATTGACGCTACGTAGCTTTAAAAAATATGCAACGATATCACGTTACTTTCCTCCAACTCATGTTACTTTCAGCATTTATGTATAACGAACTACTCCTAAACCTGACGTATCGTGAGACTGAAAAACTGTGGAACAGGTAATTTGAGAAGAGAAACCACATTGCATACCGTGGCAACTATAGTACTACTAAAAGAGCTTTCTTGCGTTATTCGCGACAATTAAATGTTTCCTTGTTAGAAGATAATTCCTAATTCTCTCAGATTCGTGTGTGTTTGCGCGTGTGTGCGAGAATCGATTATCACAGCAGGCGCAAATGACTACAAATCAACCTGAAAGCGTATCACAATCAACGAAATAACGTGCAGCGAATCAAATTTTATTTAATACTTCTGGCCATAGCAATTTTTCGATTAATTTTATCGCGCAAATTATTCGATATTTGCCAAGTAATTCGTTTACTTAACTTTGTGTTTGACAAATACGTATATAAATAGCATTTGAATAAAATCTGTTATATATTTCATATTAAATTTTTTTTTAATATATCAGATAAGATATGCTAGAATCAATAAAAAATTCACAAGGATTATTTTTATCGTATAAATTGATAGGATACGATATATTCGTTGTGTTATATTCATGATATTATATTAATCTTCCGTTTAGTTAATTGCAGAAACGAAAAGTACGCGGCACGAAATATAAAACGAATTAAAATTAATTATACCGTGAATAATGAAAGCGACGAAATAAATAAAGATATCGACTCGTTGGGACGAACAGGTTGGCAGAAATACCGAGCTTTATCACACATCTCGTACAAAATGGTAGAGAACAAGCTGTCTACTAATGCTTGTGTAATCCTATAAGCGGTATAAGTCCCGATGACTGGTCGGAATAATACCGATAGGCTGTTCTACCCTCTTTGCCCTACTGTCCCGTAACACACAACCCTTCCTAGCGTAGTTCACCATTGCACAGACAACTTGCGACGACAAACTTTCTCTTCCCAACACTTTTTCCATCAAGTTTAAAAGTCAACGTTTACGATCGTACAGAATTACATTTCAATTGCAAATATATTCCACTATATTATAAATTGCATTTAAAGAATAATAATTATATTTGTACGATTTCCCAAAAAATACAAATTCTTATAAAATAAAACGAAACGACACGAACGATATTTCCCATCAACTTGAATTATCATCGCAAGCTTGATTTTCGAAAGAAACCAACAGCTATCGTCGAAGCTAATTTCATCGACTACCTTCGTGAGCAACGAGAACTTCGATTATTTCCGCTTGTTAACACGTTTTCTAACAAAATCGGAACAATGTCCGGCTAATTCGATCGTATTGAAAATACCGCTGTCCTGGAACCGATGGCAATTAAGAATAATAACAATACCACCTAATGACAAAATCCGCAATTATTTCGTTTCTCGACGAAAACGAAGGATAACGAACTGGTGTTAAAAAATCTTAGGATTGAAATAAAGTAGTCTTATGATATTTAAAAAAATGTATCTGGTTCGAAGCGAGTACCGAAATGCCATACGCGTTTAAAAATGGAAAATCGTAGATACGCTGCTTAAAGTTTCACGACTAAATGCACGACGAGCGGAGATTTTTTCCAACGAGGATGCTCTTTTCCTCGTTTGACGAGCATTCCCGGCCGTTAAACACTCGCTTGAACGTAGTAAGTACATAGAACCCTCTTTTGCTCTGTTCGTCTCTCGAGCAAGCCTGACTGCGTCGGCCTTCGCTTTAGCGGTAGCAGGGGAGGAATCGGATGCGAGGATCTTTTCCCTGTAATTAATTTAAGAGGGCTCGTTCGAGGTACTCTTGGCAGGCAATGTCTGACTAGATCTACCGAGAGTTTCCTGGCATCTCGCGGATCACCGAGAAAACGAAGAGGGTCTCGTCCTCTTCCTTATCAGCCTTTGCTCGTCCCCCACACTATCGCTTTCCGCTAGTTTTCTTCTCCATTTTCTCGTTTCATTCGAACGCTTGTTAAGACGATACGGTAGACGACCAGTTGAGAAACGTTTTAAAGAAACAAAGTTACTTCGACTAACTTACTTCGATTATTCAAAGCTCTCGTAAGTAGTTGATTAATAGCGATACATTCTGGCGAATACGATTAAGGAAATGAAATCGCGTTTAACATCGAGTTTCCCTTGGAAGCTTCGATGTAACAGTGCCAAGTGCGAGGACCAATGAAATTCGTCTTATCCAGCGAATATCACGAGTATCGCGACATAATTTTTAACGTTTCGTACGTTCCGCCGTATTTTCAGTTCATCCGGTTTCGTTCGATCCGGTTTGGATCGAAGGAATTAGATTTTCAGAGAAAAACGAGGCAGACAAGCAACGAGCTTAAAATAAAAATTATGAGTTTTATTAAACCGCTAATTAGTTACATTTTAAGGGATTCCATTCCCTGGACGACTAACAGAAAATAGAATCGTACGAGAGATGAGAAGAAATTGATGGGGTTTAATTATTCGATCGATTGTCCAAAGGAAAATGGGAAAATATAAAGTGGTACAGCGTCTTTTACGAGGGTTCTACACGGTATTTTCGTGTTGTCGCGAACAAGCAACGTGCTTGGAATAAAAATTATGAATGAAACCATTAATTAGTTACATTTTAAGGAATTCCCTGGACGACTAACTGAGGAAAGTAGAATCGTACGAGAGATGAGAAGAAATTGATGGGGTTTAATTATTCGATCGATTGTCCAAAGGAAAATGGGAAAATATAAAGTGGTACAGCGTCTTTTACGAGGGTTCTACACGGTATTTTCGTGTTGTCGCCGGTTATAAGACGGTGTTAAGGCCGTGATACCGAAAAGGGAGATACAAAAAGGGCGAAAAGGAAGAGGAAGATGGAGCGATGCCAGGTACTCAGGAAACGGGAGTAAAGGAGAAAAGAAGCATCAGGAAAGGGAGCGCGTGGTAATCCAAGATTTATCCTCGCAGACTGTGACAGCGGGACTGGTGCTTCTAGCGCGATTTAAGGGCTACCGGATTCCTCGCTGCTTCTGCGACATTGCCACCGATCTACCGAGGCAGAGAGAGAAACCGACAACCACCTCACGGAAGAACACCATATCGTTGTTTCATCGACATCGGTAAACGTACGCTCGGGATTTTACATTTTTTAATCGACGATTCAATGAAATATTTTTTAACACTAACAGATTTCACGACTATTTTTAATTTAGAATTAGTACAATGAGAGAAATATAGAAAAAGTTTGCGTGAAGATTAAGAAATATCACGAGTATTTTTAATTTAGAATTGGTATAGAGAGAAAAATATAGAAAAAGTTTGCGTGAAAGTTTAAAAAATTTCACGAGTATTTTAAATTTAGAATTAGTATAGAGAGAGAAATACAAAAAAAGTTTACGTGAAGGTTTAAAAAATTTCACGAGTATTTTAAATTTAGAATTAGTATAGAGAGAAAAATACAAAAAAAGTTTACATGAAGGTTTAAAAAATTTCACTAGTATTTTAAATTTAGAATTAGTATAATGAGAAAAATATAGAAAAAGTTTGCGTGAAAGATTAAGAAATTACACGAGTATTTTTAATTTAGAATTAGTATAGAGAGAGAAATATAGAAAAAGTTTGCGTGAAGATTAAGAAATTTCACGAGTATTTTAAATTTAGAATTAGTATAATGAGAAAAATATAGAAAAAGTTTGGGTGAAAGATCAAGAAATTTCACGAGTATTTTAAATTTAGAATTAGTACAATGAGAAAAATATAGGAAAAGCTGACGTGAAATTTTCAGCAAAGATGAGAAGGATGAAAACCAAAACGGAAAGCATTAAATAGCTACAACGTGCGCGTCCCGCGATAAATTCGCCAGAGTTATTACAAGATTTCGATTTATATCGGGTTAATCAATATAGCCATAACCCAAGATTACAAGGAAGTCTGACAAATTATCGCGCATGACAAAGCGAAGAGCAAAAGCACAGTCTCCGCGTGTATGTAATCCACGTACACGCAGCAGCGGTAAAGATGAAACACGTATACATCGGATCGATGAGAAATCCAGGTAGGATCGTGCAATTATATGTACATATTCGTGAATACATCTTCGGCCGTATAATCTTCTTGAGGCGCGATGAAGTGTGAAGGAGGTGGAGGAGAAGAGTCAGAGAACGTGATAAATCGTCGTGGCCAATGGTAGCCGGCCGATCTCCTCGATTAAAGTAAAATATATGGCAGCTTTAATTACGAAGAGATTTCGGAACGCGACTGGCCAAAGTGTTGCGTACGTGCGAGAGAAGAGAACGGACAGAAGAGAGCGAGAGAGGAGAGTAGCGAGGCGAGGGGGTAACCAGTAGAAGGCGAATAGCGGTAGAAGATGGTCAGGAAAGGGAGACGATGGGTCCAGAGGGGCGACCTCTCAGATGCATTATTCATGGACTGTGAGAAGATACGATATGATCCAATATGTGGTGCTCCCATACCCGTTAAATGTGCCGAACCTGACAAGATACCGTGAACAACACCTCCTTCTCTAATCTGCTGAAAATTGGCCCACGAATTTTCGAGTAATTTGCCGCGCGAGTACGTGGCTCCCTCGTCCTCTTCATAGGCTCGTTTCTTCTTTGCCGGTAGACTGCGGATTTTCAAACGTTCGTGGCAAACGAACTTAATTCGAATCGCGACGCTATTCGAGCCGAGGAATATTCTAATAGTGGAAATTACGATTCCAATATAGTAGAAAGCGTATAATTTTTAAGGGTCAAAGGGGAGTATACGTCTTACGAAAATGTACTTTGTACGATATTAACTTACTTATGCTTTTTACTGGTAGTTTTTATACCTACTTACTTTGCATAGTTTCAATGAATTTTCAATTCACGCGATACACGTGTAAGAGCTTCTTAACGAGTTTCGACGAGTTTCTTCGAGCGGCGTATGCTCGGTGATTTTCACTCTCGAGGATTCGATTGAAATTCTATTCACTCGTCGCTATTAATTTTCGAGTCGTCGAATCTTTCGAGGTTTAGAAAGAAGCTTCCAAAGACACGCTTAAACGAGGGAAGATCAAATGGAAAACCGTCTGATCTGGAAACACGAGGCTTCTCTGTCACGGTTATTAAAATCTTAGCACCGAAAGGGTTGCGGCGTATCATCGAACAGCGTTAACTTGTATACTCGAGTTTGCGCGAAGAATTCTCGAGAGCTTCCGGTGGCGCGAACCAAGCGGTAAGAAGAGGTTCAAGGAGCACCGGCAAGAGCAGCTTTGAAACGAAAAATAAACGGCGCGAGAGGACAAGCGGAAGATCCAGGTGGTTCGATGTTCCGACAGTTTTCACGCGCAAACAAACACCCAAGTGTTACTCCGTCATTTTCGGAAGACCACCGATCTATTTCGAATGAGCTACACGCATATATTTCTGTGCGTTACGAATGGAGTAGCACCGAGTTTGTAGTAATTTTACCACGGTTTACTCGTCCGTTCTACGTTTCAACTTTCTCAAATACCTGCTACGATTATTTATTTCCTTATTTCTTCGATTAATCGTAGAATTTTCAGAAACGAATACGATGTTTTCAGTTTATCGGCAGTTGAAAACATCGAAATATCAATTCGTGTGCGCGTAACGTTCAAGGCTACTCTGATAAAAAATAGTGCAATTAAAATACTCCGTGTTCTGTTCCTTATTTCTACTAACTAGCAGCTAAAAAAATCGTCGCTCGATAGTTTGATGGTGGGGACCATGAAAAATGACCAACAAAATACAGAAACATCTCGGATCGATTCGAATCTACGCGCTGTCTACGGTCGTCGATAATCTGGTCGTTAGCGCAACGTTAAATCTTCGTATAAAAAGGAAAATACGCTACGCATTGCGAGATAACTAGAAAAAGAGCATTTTCTTTTTTTTTTTTTTTTTCTTTTGTCATTCATATGTATCAGGCACTTGCTCTTTTAAAATTAAAGTCTGAGACAATCATCGACTTAATATCACGGTACGAGCGACTTCGTAGCGTTGCAACAGTATGCGAGGCGCATACTTGCAGTTGCACGCGGCTGAAACCGAGGCGGCGCGGCGCGACGCAACGCAGCAGCGGCGAAACGTATTAACACACAATGAGATAGTTTTGTTCCACCGCTCCTTGGAAGCCGTATGCTTGTTTCGCTTCTCTCCTTGTTCAAAGCACGTTCCATACCACGGATATCAGTCTACCCGGTGTCCAGATAATTCGTCAACTGTCATTTCACCACCGAATGCTATAATTTTTCCAAATAATTCGACCGAAAAATCCACCGCGTATCCTCCAACGAGATAATTTTCGATTACTCGCACGTGCTTCGTTACGTCCACTTTAGCGAATAAATTTGTCGAAATCCAACATTTTGCTGTTCGTACGTATTCGAATTTGATTTCTTTTTTTTTTTTATATCCTCTGATTTATTCGGAAGAAGAGGAATACTTTTGCACGAAAGAGAAAGCGATAAATATTATGACAATTGCAACGTACACCTGAGTTGTACAATTTATTTCGCGTTTAACACGTTCGACCAAGCGTACGAATGGGTACGTAGGGACCTTAATTTTCCTTAAACAGATTGGTTACACGAGGCAATGGACTATAATGACTGTAAGATACAGTAATGAAAAAAATCAGCGATGAATACTTTAACGAACACCGCTTATATGGAAGGCTGACAAAGGAGAGACCATTGGCCATCCCCTTGGCACGAAACTTGCTGTGGACCATTGTGCGCCGACGTTTTGATAAATTACCGAATAATTGTCAAATGTTAGAAAACAACAAAGTCGAAGCCGACACACGCAAAAACCGAAACCCAACTCGAAACGACCCAACGCGTTTACCGCTTCTGTTAAACGCGTAGGAACGACATGTTCGAACACGCCAACGATTTCAACGCGTTCTGTCCTGGTATTCATTTTCGTCGCTGTAAACGCGGATAATCTGGCTTTTACGCTAAATTACCAACAGTATAACTACGTTTGTTATTAGTTTAAGATTGCTATTGATAATATACGATTCTCGAGAAACAAGTCCTACCGGAAGAGATCGTTCGTTGTATGACGTAAATAATGGTAAACTCTGAGGTAAATTTTAAAAAACGTTGGCTACTTTTCTGCCATCTTCATCAGCGTTGCTTTTAAACGGCTGATACGACAACCGAATGTTTCAAATTCCTCTAAATAATTTCGTTGAAATTGAAACGCTGTTCAAGTTCATTTTCATCTCGTAAATATTAAAATGGTAAGAAATTTTACGTAGCTACATCGTATACGATAAAATCGTCGAGAGTCGTAATTAAAGCGCGGATTTTGATGCATTTATAGAAGATTGAAAAATGCAAAACCGTAGAAATTATTCAGAGCGGAGTAATTCCGTTATAACGTTCAACGAGTGAACTCGATCTTTACGCAGATTCCATTGCCTTAATTGTATTAATAAAAATATAAATTTGCTGCAATCTAACCATAATTCTTGAAACGTCAATACCATTTTGTATCGTTACATTGGAACAGTGAACACACCAGAGGAAAATCATGAAACGCATCTGCATCGGTTCTGCCAGTGAAATATTACACTCGGAGAGGATCGAATGATCGTTGCAGAGAGATCGTAATGGTACGATATTGTGAATACGATCAAGTGGTGAAAAGTAAAAGTTCAATACCGGTGAATCGGTAAATCTCTAACGAACGTGGACGACGAATAATGCACTTGAATTCTGAAAACCGGAGAAGAAAAAAAGGGGTGAAAAGCAACGGGCTACCTCTTTGGTATCTTTCGGCCGAAGCACAGGGATCTGGCCTCGCTCGTCTCTTTGACACGGTCGTATCGAGGTAACGCGATTAAGTAATTAGGGGATTTTTAATCTTGTCCCTCTTTCGCCCTCGTTTTGGCGCCGGTCACGAGCCAGCGAAAAAATAAATAAACTCGAAGCCGCGCGCCGTTCACGAATTAAATCGCTGATGAAGAGTCGCTGGCGTGCTCTTTTTTCTACCTCTCTTTTCCTCTGTATCGCCTCGTTTCTCCTCTCTTTCGTTCCTCTCTCGCCTCGTCTAAATCAATAAATTATCCTCGACCAACCGACATGCTTTCAATCTTCCTTTCAGTCTTGTACCTACGGCTGCGTGCCGACTTAAATCCGCCTTCTCTTTCGGCAATTAAAACGAAAATATTACCTAACATCTACCGCCAGACTCGTACGTTCGTCTCGTTAAATTATGTCGCTCTCCGTTTCCTATTAACGTGATTCCAGGATCAAAGGACAAATCGATACACGACACGCGCTCCTCTCTTGTCATTTCGTTACGCGTGTGTCCAATTTAGAGCATTACACCCTTAACCGTATTGTACAAATTACACCGATCGTACGAGTGTGGAATCTCGCGGTCCATTCTCTTGCGGTCCAATCAAAAACTCTAAGATCCTTAAGAGATGTATCTTAGTATGTTTCCAACGAAACAATACGTCGCGATACTTAAGATACCTACAGTTAACACGTTGACTGCCATGAAACCCGTATTCGGGTGACAGCAGAGTTTCCGATATGGCCATGAAACCCATATTCGGGTGTCGCTTATTCGACTACTTGCGAAGGATCGTCGTAGGTACTTGAAAAGATATTCCAGAGGAAATGACAGAACTATTGAGTTGTTATAAAAGAAATACGAAAATGGTTCATTAAGGAAATTATTTACTCGCGTTACTAAAATATCGATGGAAGTACCTTGGTACTGCGGCACGCGTGGCCTGACGGAGACTTCAGTGAAAACACGCGTGGCAGTCAACGTGTAATAGATATAACATAATAATTAACCAACAAAACCCACTAGTTACTCAATTACTCGACACGGCGGATCAGATCCGCAGGCTAAAAACACGTCATCTAGATTTAAACATTAGATTCAACTGGAATCAAACATACGGTAGACGCTTATCATTCAAGTTGTGGTACCGCGCCAGAATAATTTACTTGTAATTCTCAATGAGAATCGATTGTAAAATTCTTCCAAATAAAAAAAAAACACTCGAGAGATTTCAATTTTTCATCGGCTATTCTACCGATAGCGTTAGACAAATTGGACGCAGGACTTTTTCGCGAACCTTCTAGAGAAGAAGTTACACGATGTTTTTCAAATTCTTTGAGAAGGAACGAACGATAATTCTCTTACTCCGAACGCAGTAAATCGATCTCTTGCAAATTTCTTCGGTATATTTAGCAACTTCTTTGGACTGGTCGCGAAACAGATTGCAGACTTCTGTACATTCGTGCAAAATTTAGAGATGCCGAAAAAAGACACAGAGACGTAAAATATGGAAAGTGGAACGCTCGTCACGCGTACTTTCCAATATCCCATTTATAATATCTTTGCTGTGACATTAGCAAAGAAAGAAAATTCGTAATATCTGGAAGAAGGTGTTTAACGTGGAATTGAAAGGAAAAATGGTGGATCTCCAAACTGGAGATTCTTCTTTTTGGAAACGTATAATTGGCTGGAAGATTTAATCACGACCATACAAATATAAATTTGCATAAAAAAACGGCGATTTTGATCTCGTTAGAAGCTCCCCTAATCGCAGTACAATGGGATTTGGTTATCGTAATCGCGGATAACGTTATCGATCGACTATCCTTCGCACAATACGTCTGTGCCAAAGCATTGTACATAAAATTAGCCCGAAATAAGCCGCCTATTACGATCAAACTTCGGCTATGTGCTTTCAATTGTGACGATTTCACTTTGACACGAACGATAACAGTTCTTAGTGAAATTCTGCTAAATGGAACTTTCCTTGGAAACTCGCCTTTAACCCGAGAATTATACCTTTTATCTTCTACACGAGTGCACTGCAAGATTTCTTAGAAATATGTAAATAGATCTTGTTACGAAGCGTAGTCTTTGTCTCTACGCAACGTATCGTTGCAGTGACTGGGTATAAACAAGCGCATCGTCACGCGTTGCTGGCAACTTGGAAAACCATGAAAATTATATTCCAGAGCTAAGGAACGCGGACAAACGCGCCCAGTCTATGGAATAAATTTTTCCTAAAAATAGTTGTTCGCGAGAAACGTAGCATTAAACGTGCAGTTTAATAAAGGCGATAAATAAATATAATATAAATAATATAAATCGCTCGTAATAAATTGACTCGATCAATAAAAACGTTTTATCCTCCATATCAACCGGAACCTTATCGGCCGGTTATTCCTATGAAAAATTGCCAAAAATTGGCAAAGTGATCGT
This sequence comes from Bombus soroeensis, assembly GCA_014737365.1. NCBI lineage: Eukaryota > Metazoa > Arthropoda > Insecta > Hymenoptera > Apidae > Bombus > Bombus soroeensis. The sequence goes on from JACXIL010000192.1 coordinate 88,600, forward strand.
AACAAGCGGATTGCAACGTGGTACCGTAAAAACGCAACAAAGATCGCGATATGATTTATCGAAAGCTTTGAAACATAACCAGCGAGGTGGTTTCGTCATCGTGGCTCGTGGTTCACTGCATCGATCGATGCTACGTCTTGGCCACCGATGAACGAAAAACTGAAATGGGAAGCTATCCCGTATGTAAACGATAAGAGCGTGACAGTAATAGGTGGCGTAACATTAACAGCTCTCGGTAGCGCTAACGATAATACCAATGGCAGTAACTGAGATGGCAGTAGAGGGGCAGGGACGGTAGTCGAGGGTTAGACAGTGACAAACCGCCTTGGCCCGCTGTGATTTCAGTTAATTGTCGGCGGGGCCATTTCTCACTGCATGGCTCGGCTTCTGCCCGGGCGACGACGTTGTAAATATCCCTAAAGGCGCCACGGGTAAAGGGCTAAAGGTAGAACGTCTTACTCCGGTAGGCTTAGTTTAGCCCGGCTTAACCTTTCGCTCGTAAGCCGTTTCTTCCTTTTCTCCTCGTCTTTTCTGAAAACGACCACTACCATGCCCATGCACGATACACCCAACTTCGCCGACTTCTCTTCACACACGCAATCCGCCTCGTTTAATATTTCATTCGTAATGTTTTCTAAATGACAGCTCTTTCTCCGCGCTTTCTACTTCTTTGTTTCTATTTTCTTTTCTCCATGGTCGCGTACGAACGTGGGCTCATTCGAGTCGCGCACCACGGTCTTCACCGTGTTAAAACGCGATCTCCAACTTTGTACGGAATAATTGGTCTCGCACGGTGACTCGAGTGTTCCGACGCTTATCGCCGAAGAATTTCACGCGTATATGGCTGTACATGCACGTACTGTGTTTTCCTACGATAAATTTTCTGTACGATAAATTCGGTCGTCGAGACGGGTTGTTCGCTTTTGGAAAAGTCGTACGCGTATCCGAGCGACGAAATGGAAATTTATAAAAAATGCAGCTGGCCAATTCGATCTCCGCGTGGCTTAATTGCAGTCGCCATTGCCCCGCTTTTCATTCTTACTGCTTGGAACGGATTTTTATGGTAAAAAGAAACCCATTTGTTAAGGGATACCGAATACAAGTATTTGGAATGTGGATTAGGGGAAGTGGCAGAGCAACGGCCCTTGGGAATCGTCACTCCAGGAAGAAAACCAAAGGAGGGCTAAAGCCAAAGAAGGGAAAGAGATACGAAGCTATCGAACGACCGAGCAATCTTGTTTCGACCTCGTAATAATACCAAATGTATGGGTCCTGGCTGGTATTTTTATGGCCCATCATATACACGCTCGAATACAATGCCTAATTCCTTAATCCTGCCATCAAAAGAAATCACGTTCACTTTACATTATCGCGTTTAGCCATCGTTTTCCTATCTGATACGTATTTTATTCAAAGAGTCAGCGGATCGACCTGTGAAACGCCTTGTAAAATCTTCTTCGAACGATTACGTACGAACGTATCCTCCAACTCTAATATAAATATAAATGGAAATATAAATCACTGATTGGAAAAGGAGCATAGAAACTAGTAGTTAGCGAAGTATGTAAAAGATAGCTAATTGACGGGAATAACGTTAAGGTTGCGTAAAAGCAAAAGACAAATTGCACAAGGAGCGAACATTAACCGAGGCAGGCAATTAAACTGATAGAACACGAAACGAGAAAAATGAGCAACGAACGGTTGCCTTGCTAGTTAGCCATAAAACGCTGGTTGGTCGAGTGTCGTGACTAGTCGACCGCAGTTATTACGAACGAATATACGACACGTGGTTGTACCGCACGCCGCCGCGTTGTACGGGCTGATGGTGACAGTTCAATCCGAACTTCGGCGTTCGGCGGTCAGAAATGCTGGCCGCAAACCGCACGCGTGATTTCTGCCTCTCTTTGCCCCTACCGAATCACCGTCGTTTCTCCAATGGCATTTTCCATATGTTTTCACCTCTTTCAACCAGTCGTTGATATTATAAAATCATGTTGCATGAGTTTCGCTTCAGTAGGTACCCGTGTAATCTTATCGACTATGTTTCCAGATAGAATTTCGAGTCGCATTGCGGATTCGAAAGTACCTGGCATCCCTTCAACTTACCAGCAAAACAAATAATATGATTTAACGCGCGTTTCTTATCGAACGAGTTACGTTCCTTTTGGCTTTTTCCTTTTCCTTCTCGTCGATTTTCTCGTATTGTATTTTCATTTACAGACGATCGATCGCAGCTGTGCAATGGGAAGGAAAATTTACGAGGAACGCGAGTAGATAGTCGCATCGGCAAATCAGACGTTCGTTCGTCGAAGCTCCGATTTTTTTGTCCGAGACTACTACGTACGCGCGCCTATCGGCGGAAATTAGCCCACAGGAAAAAAAACTAGCTGCGTATCGCGTACAACGTATAGTTCCGAGTTGACGTTTCACGCTCCTGACAGAGTTGCAGGCTCGAGCGCTTATCTCCCCTTAGATCTTCTCAAATTTCTGTTTCGGCGATCAACACTCGTGTACTTTCAAGCCTGATTAATTTTACGAGCTCGCAACTTCGTGAAAGACGATCCTCTAATAGCTCTGACCAGTGCAATTCTCGTTCTTATCTCTTGCAATTTCTCAATGGAATTTCTAATGCAATGGAATTGGAATCTCTAAAGAAAGAGAAACGGAGGACAGTTCTGTCGGTTCGTCAACGGGATCAGCGTAGATTTCACGCGAAACAAACAACACTCGTTGGTGGGTGGCGATCAGAGACGCGAACAAGTGGCCGTAGAAGTCAAAGTAACAGAGAAGTTGGATCGTTTCAAACGGTCGTCGTTCGTATGAAACACAGTTTTTACGCGCAAGAGGAGGAAGCGCGACGAATTTCAAACGAATCGGTTTACAGAAACGATATTAATCTAAATGAAAATTACAGGAAAGAGATACTTTTAGACAATTTTCTAATCGTCTACGATCTCTCGTAATTTCGAAAGAAAGAAGCAACGATGCCGCTGGTTTGACAAAGGAATTACTGGGAATTTCACGCCACGAACCAGTTTAAGGGAACGATATTAATTCGTCGGTGGCTGGCGCACCATGATCGACACACGTTCACGTGAATCGTGGTCCAGAACGAGGACGAGGAAGAGGAAGAGGAAGGCGGACTGGCACCGCAGTTTGCCAATTTCCCGCAGGCGTTGTGCGTAGGTGCGCGACCGGTTAACGGGTTGGGAGATGAAGTACGCGAACGAACGAGATTCGGAGAGAGGCGAAGCGGAGGCTGATGTGCGGTCGAACAGATTAATATGCGCGAGGCTCGCACGCTTCAAACCCCCGCAGGCCCTCCTCCGATTCTCCGTCCTTCGGTTTCAGCCGCGTGCTGCGCCCGCCGTCCTGTCGTCCTTTCATTCCTGCTCCCATTTGCGAAACATACAATACGTGCGTGAACACGTAGAACTACGTATGCTCGCGATTGTGCGAGCTACGAGTGCCCCGACCGTTTAGTAATTTCTGTCACGAGTCGAGTGTTCCGCACGGAACGTCAACGCGGCCCGTTATACTGCAAAACGCCTCTTCCTCTTTCCCCCTCCCCTCGTGCCTCTCTTTCTCTTTCTCTTTCTCTTTCTCTTCTCCCGTTTCAAACATCCTCTGACCCTATCCGCTGTCTCTGTCCTTCCACCGTTTCCTCCGTTTACGTATGCGCCGAGGTTTAGCGCGAATCCGTGGGACGCATCTCGGAGAAAATTCGCGGCTGCGAATGCGTGGCGGGTTACGCCGCACCAGTGACTCTCAAATCATCTCGCCTGCACATTTTGCAGTTTGATTTTCGTTCTGAATGTACACGCACGAGGAACAAAGACGAATGTAAGTACGTACACGTTCTTTCTCCTTCTCTGGTTATACTTTTCTATTCCACTGGACCTACCTTGTATATCGAGCGCAGTGTACGTAATCGCAAAGTTTCTTTGAAAACAGCACGGGAGAAATAGAATTACAGCGACGATCTGAGAGAAGTTAGCAATTTTTAAGATTCCATGGAAGCCACAGCAGAAATCCTTAAGTTTAGCAGAAACATTTTGGCGAAATACCAGTGAACACTACTGAACCATACTGCTAGTCCAATCGGCGAGTGAAACCAACGGAAATAATACTCGGATATGCATAATGTTTCGAGTTAAGGGAAGCCATACCTATTTACACTTAAATCAATCTCGTCGATTATACCGATACCGGAAACACGCGTTCCGGACGTTTCTCCGAAGAATTCGAAGAATTCTGGTTAACCCCAGACGTTAATCAGAAATAAAGCCGCGTACCATTGCCGAAAAGGAGGAAGAAGAAAGAGCATCGGTTCGCGATATACCAGAACATCGAAGCTATCGTTCTTGGAGTCTGCAATGCGCAAAGATCGCGCTCGGGACATCGCGTAGCGAGTAAATCGGCGCGCAAACGGGTCCATCGATGCGTAACGGGATAATTGGGAGCCGGTGGCAGGATAACGTCTGTGGCTGGTGTGCAGGTATCCGGCCCGATAGTGAATACAAAGGAAGACTTCTATATACGATAAAAGCCAACTCCTCCCTCACCACGCCCAAAACCTGGCAAAGAGGTTGCTACCTCAAGATCCACCCACGTAGCCGATGACTTTTCTCCCTCTCTCGACCGTGTGGCTGTGCTCGTTACACCGCGCGCGTTTCTCCGCGCCACCTTCGATGTCGACGAAGAGAAACTCGTCTAGGAGGCGGAGCATCTATTTCTATCCCGGGCAGAAGGTGGCGGGGGATCGTTAAACGAACGGCGGAAGCCGCGTAGCGTCGCGCCGCGTCTCGACGCTGCAAAGACGAGCACGGAAAGAGTAGGAGCACGCGTAGGAGTTAGGTTAGCGGAGGAGAAGGGGAACGAACGATAGGAGATCGCCATGGCGCTTGTACGCGCATCTATGCGAATCCAGCCATCTCCTTCTTCTAAACTTTGTGCCAACCATCCGGAAATACAGTTTCCAAAAGGGTGGCGGCCAACGCAAACCAGAAGAATACACACGATTTACTTTAACCGTCACCGACGAGCTTAACCATGCGTTACCGCAAATATACAGCGAATGCGGCGAACAACGAGCGACGTTACGGAAAAACGCTGCGATCGAGCTGCTCGCTGTCTCAGCAGCGAACATCGCGTCGATGTGTCTTGGTTTTCTAAAGAAACGTAGCAAGCTACGATTATCGCAGTCACCTAGACTATCACGTTTTAGGACTGTGTATTCGATGACGATACTTTGTACGCAACTGTGTTGTACATCAGACGTCGTTGGTCTTCAACGCGTCGTACTTTGGGTCCAGGCAGTTAGGAAGAAGAAACAGCGAACATCATGCAGATGTATTTAGGTTTCTTAAAGGAACGTAGCAAGCTACGATTATCGCAGTCACCTAGACTATCACGTTTTAGGACTGTGTATCCGATGACGATACTTTGTACGCAACTGTGTTGTACATCGTCAGACGTCGTTGGTCTTCAACGCGTCGTACTTTGGGTCCAGGCAGTTAGGAAGAAGAAACAGCGAACATCATGCAGATGTATTTAGGTTTCTTAAAGGAACNGTAGCAAGCTACGATTATCGCAGTCACCTAGACTATCACGTTCTAGGACTGTGTATCCGATGACGATACTTTGTACGCAACTGTGTTGTACATCGTCAGACGTCGTTGGTCTTCAACGCGTCGTACTTTGGGTCCAGGCAGTTAGGAAGAAGAAACAGCGAACATCATGCAGATGTATTTAGGTTTCTTAAAGAGACGTAGCAAGCTACGATTATCGCAGTCACCTAGACTATCACGTTCTAGGACTGTGTATCCGATGACGATACTTTGTACGCAACTGTGTTGTACATCGTCAGACGTCGTTGGTCTTCAACGCGTCGTACTTTGGATCCAGACAGTCCGGAAGAAGAAATATCAAAACGTTAAAGATAATTGAAAGAGCTCTGCGAGAGGGTCGTTCGATTCAGCGAGCAAGTATCGCGTACAAGAACCGATAAAATAAACGAAATATCGATGTTGGCTGAGCGGATTCCTTTTGACCCCATCGTTTCTTCTTCGACGTAAAAATGACCGATTGTTCGTATCGTTGCGAGTATTCGAGGGCCACAGGGCGTAGGGCCGGGACGCGTTTCCAGGACTTTGTAGCAAACCTACGTATTCCGAATTATACCGTGCGTTGTACAATAAATTACAATCGTCGTGAATGGCAAGATGTTCGAAGCGCCGTCTAAATACGCGAAATGCTAAGAAACCTAACGATTTACGACGTAGCAACGAAACGATGAGAGACAAGGAAGAAAAGAAATCGATTACTGGCATAATCCGATAAAGACGACCGAGGATCGACGAGCAGAGTAGCAGAAAGGAAAGGAAGAGCGCTGAGAGCAGCGTGTGCGGTGCCCGAAGAGGTAGCAGGGTTGATGCGCGCAGGACTATGTGGCATGTTGGAAGGTGTAGGAGCGTAGGTTAAGCGTGGCAAGAAATACGCGTATCTAGAGAGCAAGACAAGCAAGCACGGTCCTTTCCATTGCGCAAGGATCCAGGCGGAGGAGTCTTTACCCAATGCACATGCAGCGCGTATATAGAGCTCCGCCTAGTTGGCTGCAGTTGAGAGGAGGAGGACGCTAAGTCTCAGTTATTTTACTGCACGCAACGCCGCCACCAATGCTGAGCTACCTTCCACTCTCCTACTTCTTCTCCCATTCCGAAGCTCGACTATATATACGCTATCACGAGGAGGAGCGTACTCGACGTCGCCGCAGTTGCAACTGCACCTGCTGCTCCTGTATAATAAATCGAACGTCTTTCTCACCGTTATCCTTCGTCTTTTTCCTCGTCGTAACGTTCTCTCGCTCCTCTCTTCCGTATCGTTCGGCTTCGTCCATTTGAGCAGGTACGTTTTACGCCAGCAATGCAACGAGACACGCTATTCTCTCGGAGAGACGGTTTACATAGCGCGGAATAGTTGGAATCAGCGAGGAAAGAGAGGAGCGAGCGTGGATTTCCTTAGGCACAAGTTCGGCCGAGTTTGTTGAAACTCGAAACGGTGTACGTACTGCGCGAAGAATGGTTGTCAACTTGAAACTCAAGGAGGACACGAGAAATAGTATACGTCGGGATATTCGATACAGTCGTGAATATTAAGTACTACTCGAGGTATAGATGGCTAGGCTGGTTATCACAACTCTCAGCGTGTACTCGTTTGAAACCTATATACTTGCGGACAAATGGTTTCCTCGAGACACCTAGACTGCGATCGAAAGAAACATCGAATCCGTGATGCAATACTCGCGTAAGAGACTACATCGATACGGATTCTGTTAACACGGTTTTCTATTTTTATCTCTCTGTGGAGATTGTAACGCGAAGCGAGTGGAACGATGGAAACGGGGTATTAAAAGACATAAATATCGTCGTTCCGATGTTGGAAGGTAAACCAGGAAAAGCTGAGAGTAACTTGAGTTTGGAGAATTAATTCCAATAATTAGAGCTAGTCTTACGCTCGATAATCTATGGAATTTTGTCAAAACCACCGTCATATTCGTACAGCTAATGCGCGATTATTTAATCTTTCGATCGGATCGATTTAAAATAGCGTACCAAGTACTTTGCTGCGTTAAGAAGAACCGTTCGTAAAATTCTGTCTGCTCTCATAATCGGGAAAAGTTGGAAACGAAAAGGAATATCACGAGTACCTGCGGATACGCGATCAATTAAAAGACGTTGTTAAAAATAACGTTGTACGTTCTTTTGCGAAAAGTACATATGGCAGGGACGAATTAACACGGATATTCCATTCCATCCAAGAAATCCGTTACGCTACGTTTCCTCTATTACAATTATCGCAAATACCCATAACCGAGTATCGACAACTCATTACGAGGAACTTTCCAGCCGTCCGCAGCGAGAAAAGGCGCGTAACGCGAAACTCATTATGATGCGTGAATAACGAGCCGCAGTATAGATTACCGGATTCCAAACGAAGTAGAATTATTGAGTTACAAATGACCAGCATTCCACCAGCTGCTGCTTAACCATCGTGTGACCATACCAGATATTCGTCGTAAACGACCGTGCGATTTACCGTTTCAGTCTTTTCAAGATATTCGTTGACCTAATTCAAGAAATAAGACGTTCTACCACCGATCCGTTTAATTATCCTAATTGTTGTACTTTTCTATTTGCCATCCTGACGAGTTGCAGAAATTTACGCTACTCGCACTTACGTAAATCCATATGTTGCGATTTTAACGAATTTCAGTGTTGTCCACGTCACAAGTAGCTACGTAACGAAAGAGACAGCTACGTCGGAGAAGTTCATACGAACTTTTACGTCGCCTATCCAAGAAATTGTTCATCGTTGCTGCAATATCTTCGTCTTTGTCTACCTCGTTCACCGAATACTTTAATCTCGTTATTGCTTGAACACTTCCTAACTTTCGCTGCAACGTCGTCCATCTAATAAATTGTTCATCGTTGCTGCAATATCTTCGCTTACAATCTCGTTATTGGTTGAACACTTCTTAACTTTCGCTGCAACGTCGACTATCCAAGAAATTGTTCATCGTTGCTGCAATATCTTCGTCTTTGTCTACCTCGTTCACCGAATACGTTACAATCTCATTATTGCTTGAACACTTCTTAACTTTCGCTGTAACGTCGTCCATCTAATAAATTGTTCATCGTTGCTGCAATATCTTCGCTTACAATCTCGTTATTGGTTGAACACTTCTTAACTTTCGCTGCAACGTCAACTATCCAAGAAATTGTTCATCGTTGCTGCAATATCGTCGTCTTTGTCTGTCTCGTTCACCAAATACCTTAACCTCGTTATTGGTTGAACACTTCCTAATTTTCGCTGTAACGTCGTCCATCTAATAAATTGTTCATCGTTGCTGCAATATCTTCGCTTACAATCTCGTTATTGGTTGAACACTTCTTAACTTTCGCTGCAACGTCGACTATCCAAGAAATTGTTCATCGTTGCTGCAATATCGTCGTCTTTGTCTGTCTCGTTCACCAAATACCTTAACCTCGTTATTGGTTGAACACTTCCTAATTTTCGCTGCAACGTCGTCCATCTAATAAATTGTTCATCGTTGCTGCAATATCTTCGCTTACAATCTCGTTATTGCTTGAACACTTCTTAACTTTCGCTGCAACGTCGTCCATCTAATAAATTGTTCATCGTTGCTGCAATATCTTTGTCTTTGTCTACCTCGTTCACCGAATACGTTACAATCTCGTTATTGGTTGAACACTTCTTAACTTTCGCTGCAAATTTCCCGAACAATCCAATACGTGCACCAACAATATCGCTATTTGTTATACGAATCTCTGGCTGTTTCTAATCACAGCTAATGTCTCGTACGCAATTCCCCTCGCTCTATTAATTATTTTTCACGGATGTAACTTTTCCTTCCGCTTCTATATGTATGTATATATATATATATGCACACACACAATGATTGTAATGCGACGTTAGCGTGTTAGGTGTATACATATGAAACGCGATACTTTCCAACAAGAATTCCACGGTTCCGCTTTATTGTTCCGCATGAGTGATTGGTAATTGGCTGCACCGCGTCTGCAATGTCGCCGTGCTCTCTCATCGAACACAAACGAACAGAAGGACAATGGTCAGACATGAGATTGGTACGGCCCATAAGGCACCCTCTGTCTCTCTTTGACAATTGAAAAAATGCAATTAAAAATTTGAACGGTAATATAGGTCAGAGACACAGCGACCCTCGTCATCAAGCGTCCATTTCCCACCCTTCCGCTCTTTCGATCATGCGCGTTTCTATTCCTGTATTTTATATCCTGCCAGGCCAATTTTTTCGGGAATACGCGCCATCAAAGCGCACGCTCGACAACGATGTTCCTACGAATAGTCGATTTCGATCGATGTAACGATTATGATATTAGACGTACTCTACCGTTCGCAATTATTGCAACGGTACCGATAATCGATCGAAAATTTAAGACACCTACAATTTCTAATTAAGAACACAATGGAAATACGGCGTTTCAGTTCGCAACAATGTTACCGTCACTGCTCGATTTCGATCATTAAAATCATCGTGATATCAGATACACACTATTGCTCATGATTATTCGAATTACCTATCGATAGTCGATGGCCGTTTCTTCGGTAATTATATCTGGAAACGCGTGCAATTTCCAACTAACAATCAAGATAGAGTATCGTTGCGATAAAAAATAAAGAAAATTTTGGAAACAGTCGTTTTCATTGGTTTGATAGTTCTAGCGTTAATAAGCGTCGTTCTTATTGAGGACAGCAGCGTTCGACTACGTAATTTCACACCTGCAGTTATGAAACGAAGCGAAAGACCTTCGCAGTATCAATCTTGCACGTTCGTTTCATTAGAATCGTTTACGGTGTTCGAAACAGGTATGCAGGCACTTGGATTAATTATTTTCACCGTGACGAGAATATAATAAAATTACAAATAAATAAAACTGCACTGGTTCTACCCTTTGCGAAAATTTACATGGAAATGTAATTTTATGTCAATTCTTTCACCCGCGACAAGTTACAACGAGCATTCCTTTATCCACATTTTCTATATTTCTGCAGCTTTCCCATAAATTCCCATAAACGCAGAAAAAATCCCCGCTCAATCGCCATAGCTACGTACGTTTGAAAGAAAGCAAGGCGAAATTGAAAAATTATCTACCGACGTACATATGTCGAAGGATTACGATCCGCTAGGTTTTCGTTAAGCTGTCCATCTGCACGGTTTTATCGTCGTTTCGCGCACGGAAGCAGTTACCCTCATTTGTATTCCTTGAGCGAGCGACGAGCCATGCCGCGATTTACTATCACGTCCTACGAATTATTTGATAATCAAATTTTTCCACCCTCCTCCCTTATCTCGGGAGAAACGACCGGAAGGGTGCACGTCGTTCGGACCTTTTACAATGATTTCTCTATTTTACGGTGGTTGCGTGAGAAGGCCATTAGGAATACCGTGTAAACGTGCCATGAAAGCGATTTCAACAATGGCCAGCCGCTTGCACGCGAGACACGTTGTCAAAATTAATTCTTCTGCAATTCGACTAGCGAACGTTCTCCCGGATCGTTGTCTTCGCTCACCGTCTAAACGAATGAAATCGACCGTTTCATCGAGACTCGATCGTTCTATTACCTTTTACCTTGTAGTAGATCTTTTTCTTCTTAAATTAGTTTATTAGAAATTCCCTTTTCTATTTTTATAATCTACCTAACGACGAGAAATGTTATTATCCGTAAAATACGATACCTGTCCACGTATATTATCATTTACGATATTCCAGCGAAATATTCCACCGAAATATACAAATTTATTCAAGTTATTCACCGGTGAATTACACAAGAAGCATTAAAATCGAACTTTATCTTCCGTTTAAACGATACAATGTACCTATTTCGCGTATAATAAAAAAAAAAGAAAAAAAGAGAAGGAATTATAAGAGCACCGAGTACCAGCGAGATACGAACAAATTTATACTGTTGCCTGGCTATTTGATTTTTCTGTATTTTTTTTTCTTTTTTTTTTTAGTTTCTTATCAAAAGCACATATTACTCTGAGACTTATTACCTCTGTTCTATAGCGTACATAATTCCATCGTCACACGTGTAGAAAAATCTACAATGATATATACGGACGATGGTCGTATGTTTTTGTCAAGTTGTACTTTCGGTAGCTCTACGTACGTTCATTTGTAGAATTATAATATTTATAATACGTTATGTGATATTATATAGCAAATTATTCTTTACGGTTGCAAGGCACAGAATGAAAATTCTGTAACGCGTTATTCTTTCAAAGAAAAAGTGAAAATAAACGTAACGACATTGAAAATTAGCGAATTATACAGTGGCGAGAATCCTAAAGCGACAAAGTAATTATTATAACGACGAATAATATGGAATTCTCTAATTTTTACACGACCAAAAATTTCATTTTCCGATACGTGAAGATGTTACAAAAAAAAAAACATGTATATATATATACATACACTTAATACTTGGAACGTATAAAATTTCTACGAAATTCAGCCCGATAAATTCGCGTCACGTCTTTCGATAGCAGCGCGAAACAATCAAACGAAAATTAATCTGTAATAATAAAACAATAAAATAAAACACAGCCCCTCGTTATTCACTCGGACATTTCACGGAAATATGCACGGATCATGTGTATGAACGATCGACTACAAGCTGCGTTTTCACACAAAAAAGTGCAAAGTGCACCGCGTGCATCACATAAATGACAGGGGGCCGTGACACTCGTGCTCGTATATCAGTGAACTGTCCAATCGCGTGCTTTTTATGTTTGTATAAAAACAACAAGGTAATACGCGATAAAAAGATACGTACGCAAGGATTTTAAATTCCGTTATGTCGACTAAATTCCAAAAATATTTGCATTAATATACGTTGAGAGCCTCGAAATGCTAGCTAATTTTATTGAAAATCGTATTAATATTCCAAAACAGTATATATATAGCGACAACGTATCAAATTGTATGATAAAATAGTTGAAAGTGTTTTAACGCGGAAAGATCATACAAGTAGCAGACATAAATAATCGACGACATAATTATAAATAAAAGAAATATTTGATTGATTTAGACGCGAAAGTTACATGTACTTTTAGAGACAAATTTCGCAATGAAAAGATACATGCGCAAGGGTTTTAAATTTCTTTATGTCAACTAAATTCCAGAAATATTTGCATTAATATACGTGAGAGCCTCGCAATGCTAGCTAATTTTATTGAAAATCGTATTAATATTCCAAAACAGTATATATATATATAGAGCAACAACGTATCAAATTGTATGATAAAATAGTTGAAAGTGTTTTAACGTGGAAAGATCATACAAGTATCAGACATAAATAATCGACGACACAGTTATAAATAAAAGAAATATTTGATTGATTTAGACGCGAAAGTTNATATGTACTTTTAGAGACAAATTTCGCAATGAAAAGATACATGCGCAAGGGTTTTAAATTTCTTTATGTCAACTAAATTCCAGAAATATTTGCATTAATATACGTGAGAGCCTCGCAATGCTAGCTAATTTTATTGAAAATCGTATTAATATTCCAAAACAGTATATATATATATAGAGCAACAACGTATCAAATTGTATGATAAAATAGTTGAAAGTGTTTTAACGTGGAAAGATCATACAAGTATCAGACATAAATAATCGATGACACAGTTATAAATAAAAGAAATATTTGATTGATTTAGACGCGAAAGTTATATGTACTTTTAGAGACAAATTTCGCAATGAAAAGATACATGCGCAAGGGTTTTAAATTTCTTTATGTCAACTAAATTCCAGAAATATTTGAATTAATACACGTTGAGAGCCTCAAAATGCTAGCTAATTTTATTGAAAATCGTATTAATATTCCAAAACAGTATATATATAGCGACAACGTATCAAATTGTATGATAAAATAGTTGAAAGTGTTTTAACGTGGAAAGATCATACAAGTAGCAGACATAAATAATCGACGACACAATTATAAATAAAAGAAATATTTGATTGATTTAGACGCGAAAGTTATATGTACTTTTAGAGACAAATTTCGCAATGAAAAGATACATGCGCAAGGGTTTTAAATTTCTTTATGTCAACTAAATTCCAAAAATATTTGCATTAATATACGTTGGGAGCCTCGAAATGCTAGCTAATTTTATTGAAAATCGTATTAATATTCCAAAACAGTATATATATAGCGACAACGTATCAAATTGTATGATAAAATAGTTGAAAGTGTTTTAACGCGGAAAGATCATACAAGTAGCAGACATAAATAATCGACGACACAATTATAAATAAAAGAAATATTTGATTGATTTAGACGCGAAAGTTATATGTACTTTTAGAGACAAATTTCGCAATGAAAAGATACATGCGCAAGGGTTTTAAATTTCTTTATGTCAACTAAATTCCAGAAATATTTGAATTAATACACGTTGAGAGCCTCGCAATGCTAGCTAATTTTATTGAAAATCGTATTAAATATTCCAAAACAGTATATATATATAGAGCAACAACGTATCAAATTGTATGATAAAATAGTTGAAAGTGTTTTAACGTGGAAAGATCATACAAGTAGCAGACATAAATAATCGACGATACAGTTATAAATAAAAGAAATATTTGATTGATTTAGACGCGAAAGTTATATGTACTTTTGCAGACAAATTTCACGCCGATTACACGACCAATTATTAAAAACAAACCGCGTTAAGGATAAATTATTTCGCTAGTCTTCGCATCATAGAGAACGTGCGCGTTACTACGATGGTTTTACAGTAAAATCGTATAAACGCCAGAATACGTCAATCATTCTTTAATGCGAATGAATTTTAGGTAACCGAGGCTAAATCAGTATGGGCCAATAACGTTGATCGTTAACGAAGCACGGCGTGCATCAGTGTTAAACTAATGTACCACCTTGCCAATGAGAAATTGTATGAACATCCACAGACGTTGGCTGTATTTGACGTTGCAAATTTTCTGCCAAAGACACACGCTACATACAGCGCTGTATAAAGTTTAAACAGATCGAACGTTGCTTTAATACTAAGCTACATTTATATATTTAACGCAATTACAAAAACATAGAAACCAATTGCAACTAAGTAAAATTCTCTTTCGATGTTCGAAATGTTACGAGCCTGGAAAACGAGATCGATGTTACACCTATTTTCTATCCCAGTTCCATACGTTTTAGAAAAAAAAATTAAGCAAAAGATCGTGTTTCTTACAAATCCGAATTTTACAAGAAAAGTAAACTGATATCTCGTTGCCATAGAGAAGACTATACTTTTAACGCAAAATCGCGGGAAATACGAATATACGTGCGGATTTTTGCATGTAACTGACGCGAAATGTTAATGATAATTGAACAAAGGTAACCGATAATATTTCCAACGCGAACTGAAAATCGTATAAAACGATGATGATCTTATTATTGGGATCAACGTGGAAAAACACGGTTATGCTAAAGTTACGGTATAATCTACGCGCAATCAGCGTAATGCCACATTTCTGCAAAAGTTACACAACGGAATTAGCGAAAAATACAAATAGCTATAAAATTCGTGTACAATCAGTTGTTCGAATAGTATATCAGAGTAGCGCGTGAATTTTATACCGAATCGTCGTAATACGCGGTGCATACGAGGATGTGCACACGTACACGCACACGCATCACGCACACGCATCACGCATTTACCGTAGTCGACCGATGTCTGTACATAGTTCGGTTTGCCGCCGGGAGAAGAGGTAAAATCGTCCCGTTTGGCAGACTGTTTGAACGTTTTGCGACGAGTTTATTCGAGTTATCAATTTCCTGACAAATATCTGCATTTCCGTGCTCATATTTCATATCTCTCTTACTCCGCCCTTTCGCTTTTTTTTTTTTTTTTATCCCCTTTAGCCTCTGTTCCACGATCACACTATAATCGATTTGATTTCTATAGAAAATTCCAAAGCCGTTTCTTCTCACGCGAACCATCTCTCGTCTCTTTGATAGAAAAATGTAATTAATCGATAGCATTTATGGATTTCGTTCGTAAGTAGAAATATCTTTGTACTGTGTATTATATTTATTGTTAAGTTAATATCACTATACCGCCTAATGAAATATCGAAATTCAATTGATATGGATATATACAATTTGGACAGACATATATCCGATAAATAATGCGATTTCGTTGGATAAGATAATTACGAAAAATTATTAATTGATCATTTCCACTACTCTGATAACTCCAAAACTCATTTTACCCTAAACGGAAGAACCTAACAGATCTTCCCTTTATTTCGCTATACTTTGTCGAAATATTCCGTCTGTTTGTAAATCTTCGTAGATGCTTTCAAGATTCTTTATAAATCTTCCTCTTCTCTAATTATAACGCTTCCGTATTATATTTATTCTCAAATTAATATCACTATGCCGCCTAATAAAATATCGAAATTCAATTGATATGGATATGTACAATTTGGACAAACATAAATCCGATAAAATATATAACAAAATACAAACAGAATAATGCGATTTCGTTGGATAAGATAATTACGAAAAATTATTAATTGATCATTTCCACTACTCTGATAACTCCAAAACTCATTTTACCCTAAACGGGAGAACCTAACAGATCTTCCCTTTATTTCGCTATACTTTGTCGAAATATTCCGTCTGTTTGTAAATCTTCGTAGGTGCTTTCAGGTTTCTTTATAAATCTTCCTCTTCTCTAATTATAACGCTTGCGTATTATATTTATTTTCAAATTAATATCACTATGCCGCCTAATAAAATATCGAAATTCAATTGATATGGATATGTACAATTTGGACAAACATAAATCCGATAAAGTATATAACAAAATACAAACAGAATAATGCGATTTGGTTGGATAAGATAATTACGAAAAATTATTAATTGATCATTTCCACTACTCTGATAACTCCAAAACTCATTTTACCCTAAACGGGAGAACCTAACAGATCTTCCCTTTATTTCGCTATACTTGTCGAAATATTCCGTCTGTTTGTAAATCTTCGTAGATGCTTTCAAGTTTCTTTATAAATCTTTTTCTTCTCTAATTATAACGCACAGATGAAATAATGCTTACCCGTAACGGAATATGATAAATCATCGGCATCGCCAAAAGGTCGATGATTACGCGTATAGTTATACATAGCCAGCATACTAATATTAATTGCAGATTTTTCTGCGCCGTCAGATACAAATAGAGGCGTAATGTAAATTCGCGAATGGAGTAGCAAATGACTATTTACCATGATTCCCTGTCAATCGTGATTATGAACATATTTCATGCGTAGGTATCGATACATTGAAACCCCCTTCTGGAGCGCGGCTACCAAAAAGGGCGGCCGGCTATGCGAGCATTTACGATGCAGCGTTGCGTTTAAAACGCACACCAACAACTCACAGGCGCACGATCAAATTATTTGCTGATCATTTCACGATTTTCCCCACAAATTCTCCAACTCTATACGTAGATTACGCAATTAATTTCTACCAGTTAAAAAAAAAAAAAAACTTTACACGCATACACACGTCGATATCGTCTTAACGTTATACCGCGTAATACGCAAACACGAACGTTATTTTCGTTTCGTTTCGTTAAATCAACAACCTCGCGGTCAATTTTCTCTTAGTTTTCTTCGAGATCACACGATTCCTTTTCATCTGTTCGCAGAATGATTACGTTTATTTGTGCCGGCTATGATCCGTTGAGGTAGAGTTTCAGATTTGGAATTGCGAAAGCGCGCGAGTTTACAAGCAAACCGATATGTTTGGAAATAATTAACAGATATCCAGTTAACTGTACACTCGGGTGAAAATTATCAATGGTCTAATGGCGTATCTGGATTACAGAAAGCCGCTAAACGAAAGCAGACTATGTTAGAAGCTCAAGTATTATTCCGAAAATATGTAGTTGCGGAAGACTGCAACACCCTGTATACGAGACAAGAACGCTATGCAGCTTGCGAAGCTTTATTAGAAGCAACTTTATACTACCGGCGTAATTATTGAAAAGAACAGTTGGACGAGGCACGCGTAAAAATCTACACGGTTGGAAAAAAGGATCTTCAATTCGAAACCGCTTGAGTGCAGTTTTGCGGAATCGGTGTCCCTTCTGAAACGCAGACTCGCCGCCACAAAGTGAATATCGACTAATTAGCGACGCGGCTAACGTCATAGGGTTCGCCACGGTCAAAGGACATCGTTATCCTGGCGCTGAACCATTCGAAAAATAAACCTAAAAAGTCTGCTTCACGCCAAGGTTGCACACCTTCGACCTTTTCCAACCCCCCCGTTCTTTTTTTTCTCGTCTCGCAATCAAACGAAAATTAGCTGCGGTGGAACGAGCAGACAGCCGGTGAAAGAGAAAGAAGGAGAGGAAAAGAGAGTTATAGGAAAAGCTGACCGCTACGTGCTGTTTTCGCTTTTAATAAGAGAAAGAATTTACAGAGCGAAAACTGTTTGGTGGACGAAAGGACAAAGTACTTTCTTCGAACGCAAAGTGCAAAGAGGATGAACGATAAAAATCTGGGCAAATGCTGGATGAACGTTAAGCTCGAGAGAGAAAGAGACAGGGGAGAAAGAGAGAGAGAGTGGCGAAAAAAAAAAAATAAAAGAAAGAATGGTTCACCGCGAGAATCGTATCCGAGAAAAATGAATGGCTCTATCTTTCGGTAATTAAGACTGTACCGAAAAATAAGCAAACACATGGAAACAAAGCCCGCGTGAGCTTTCAGACGCGACACAGCTGTTGCGCCCCTGAGAATTCAAATAAACGACTTAGGTAGATTAAGCATACAAATCTTCGTGGTTCCTCCTCTGCAAATTCCTATATACGTTTCAGCTGCTCTTTGTATATACATAGAACGTTTGTCAACATAAAAATCATGAAACCTACCGGCTGCGTTGTTAGATGTAGCAAGATACTCTTTTATTATTCGAATACGTTTCAACGCCACCAATGTTACGCTTATTCGTTTTCATTTAATTTATCATTCCTATAACTTAAACACGATAGAGAATTTGTTCATCCGTCATTTATCTACAGAATCACACGGTATTACAAAAACTAAATACGAATATTCAATATCGAATATGAATATGTATGAATATGAATAATCATTAATCTCCGCTGAGGGAGATCTTAGGTTTCTAGAAGAGTTTCAAGGTAGGAAAACTAACGATATCTATCCATAAATGTTATATGAAACACTGGCAAAACGAACTCGAGACGATATCGTAGCTAAAACACAGTATTTAAAATGTAAAAGAAACATGCATCGTCGCGTTGCGTGTATAAAAGGGAAAATATGTATTAATTGTAATATCGTGGATAAATGTTTCATCGAGTAAAAACGCAAAAACAATACAGCATTAAATATTTACGCGCGCGATTATCTTTTCAATTATACTTTTAATCTTTTAATCATTTTGTTCTTTTTGTTTCCTTTTTTTTTACATAATTAAACGCCTAACTCGTTCCGAGAAAGAGGATAGAACATGGAGCTAAAAGCATAGGATCTTTTTCTATGCTAGTTACGATTCCATTATATTCGAAACACTGAGGATCCTAAGACCGTGTGCAATAATACAAATGTCAAAAAAATATTGAGAAAGAGAACAAGAAAAAGATTAGATAGATAGGGATAAAGGAAATCTAGAGAGTAACTACAAGAGCAAATAATCTCGTGAACAGATTGCGGATTTTTATGCCTTGAAATTCACATTTGTACGGATAGCATCAAGAAAACTGAAGCTAAACGTCTTTCTCGCAAATCGACTATCACACCAACTTCATGTTGAATATTTATACATTTTTATATATCACGTACGCTTGATAAACGACATACAGTGAGATTGTAAATCAATCAGTGACATCAACAATAAAACTACCCATGGCTAAAGTACAAAACTTGTCTCAAGGAAATTAGAGTGCAAGAAATAGAACAAAGTCTACCATACGGTAAGAGATACGAGCTTCTACTCGTATACTTCACGCAAAAGTTATGTGTAAGAGTACGCCATTACAAATCTATGAAATTTCTACAAAGCATTACGAATTATTCGTTTCGATGACGCTGGTAGTCACAGCGTTCACCGATTCAGACGCAATCGAAATTACGCGTATACGTTTTACACGTCGATCGGTACTTAAATTTGCCACAAATGCACAAAAATCCGCAACTGTTCCCAAAAGAAGGAAGGGAAAATGAGAAACGCGGACTCACGTCGATACGGTCGTCCCTCCTCGGGCGTAGATCTTTCTGTGTTCTCGGACCCAGGCGTGGCATTCGCATCGCGATCCTCGTCCTCCGGAGTGGTGCCGCGATTAGGAACCGAACCGGTTCCGGTCCCTGTAGGCGATCGGCTGGTAGAGCCAGCGGGACTCTGCGGTGCGACTTCCTGTGCCGCTGCCGCGCTCGCACCTCCTCCGACGCCTCCGACGCCTCCGACGCCTCCGATGCTCGCCGACGCTCCAGAAACAGAGACGACGGCGCCTCCGCTGGCCGAGGACAACGACGAAGGCGAGAACATGTTCGACATGCTCGACAATGAGCCGATACTTGGCAAACCGGAACCGGTGACCGGGCCGTTTCCTGTTTCTACTTTCAGACACTTGCTCGGCGGAGCGAAAGCCGATGGCCCCAGGGGCCTGAACCCTCCGAACGGTAAACGGTGATCCAGAGGGTGCAAAAATTGCGGCGGTAAGTGGAGCATATGATGGAGGCCGTAACCCAGAGAAGCCGCAGTGCTGAACGGCACTTGGAGATCCTTCGAGTCGGTCACCTGGACAATGAAAAAGAATATCATTAGTCACGGAGAGATTGTTATGGGATAAATACACAACCGTGAAAAAGTGTTTGGATCGTTAGTTGATTTTGGTAGGCTAGCTTAATTAGAAAATTAGGTGTAGACTGTGTTGTTTTTGTAACTTGCGATTGTTAGATTGTAGATACTTGCACAAATTTATATTTCTATGGTTACACGGAACTGGGTTACCATATAACAATAAGCGGGCATAAGTGTTATCGTTGATAATTAAGGGGATGTTAATTAGAATGTTCTAAAATAGCGTCTTTTGTGATTTTTTTTAGAAGGGAAAGAAAGAAACGAAGTTATTGAATTTTCAGCTATGGTTTTATATATATTTAACGAATACAAAGAAATCTGTTATAATTTTCTTTTTTTAATTTAAAGAACATTTGTAAGCCTATTTCGTGGGCTGCAGTTTTCAATCGGTGTGAAAGATCCACCTTGTAATTCTTGACTGAACCAAAAAATTAAGAAAGGATTAAATTATTATAGATCAATAACTTCATTTCTTTCTTTCCCTTGTAAAAAAAATCACAAAAAGACGCTGTTCTAGAACGTTCTAATTCAGAACGCCCCTTTAATTAATTATCAGACAAGCAATATTGTAGCTAATTAAAGCTTAGTTGTAGGAATAAAACTCCGTTTTGGAGGAGTACGTACGAACTAATGTAAGGAAGAATGTTTAGAATCTTAGAACTCGTATCTGAAGCTTGCAACATATTTAAATATTATTTTTTACTTAATTAACCAGTTTATTAACAAACTTCGAATAATTAAACTCTTTCAAGCTTGTAGCTAGCGTGTAATAACTGGTATGAATGATATTGCCGTTTATAGAATATTTTAAATATTAATTATTCTACATAATATAATGTAATTAAAGGCTTTAATATTAAATTTACTCACTACACGAATCGTTTCAAATTTCTGCTTTGCAATTCATAATTGAAGAAAGGAAACGCTTCTAATTAGATATTACCACCGTACGTTAATTATCTGATACTGTACTGTATAGAAATCTTACGCCAATTTACTTCATATATTTTTAGGAAACATTTCTTACTTAAATGGTTTCTCCTCTATCTTCGTGATCGTTGCTCATAAATTTTTCCACAGTTCCAGGATAATTATAATCCCAACTATAAATCTTATTACAGATACCTGCGAGATTACTTAAAAAATCTGTCAAAAATATAATACGTACAGTGGCTCGTACAGTATTTAAACAATTTTCGAGAAGAAACTTCATTCGTGAAACGAACGTCTTTACATGGAACAGAGAGTAAGATGCTTTTGTTAGAAGCTTTTAATTTTTTTACTTTACCTAAGTTAGTCGCTACACTCGTGAAAACACCAAACTACCAAAGAAAAGACAAGAGGAAGATCGCTATCATATCGAATTCGCTGGCGGTTTCTATGAAAAATACATAATAACGTTAATTTAATTTCTCGTTTCAGAAAAGGGCAAACACAACGTGTACTAAATGTTTGAAAGATTTCGATCGCAATCAAGTGGATTCGCAACGATGACATTTACCGTGGCCTGGTGTTCCATTATTACAAACGTTACAAAACAGAACTCGTTGATTTCCATCGAGGCATTCACTATGCCAGCTTAATAGACTCGTCAATCACGGCGAATTGAATGATACAACTGACGGGGGGAAGCTTCACATTTTGACGGATTATTATAACACAGTGGTTTCGCGTTATTAACAGTATAATGCCATATTGCTTTGGTATTATACGCTATTTCAATGTGCTCGAATTCATAGAAATACCCGCATACTGCAAATGAGATATCCGGTTATATAATATCGCAAGTTTTATCCATGAATTTTGCCGGATATTTTAGAAAATCAGAAATATCGGATTATCAGAGAAACCACTGTTGAGAATTCTTTACAAATCCACGTGTAATCACGATATTTCGATGAGACTGAATTTTTGCATTAAACTGTCTTTCCTTGCTGGTACATTAGCATAACGATGACAAAAGTCCCCTTTTTTTAATTATAGCTATAATCAGGTTGTCCAAAAAATTTCTTTCGTTTCATAAGGTGACAATAGATGAACAACAA
The DNA here is from genome assembly GCA_014737365.1 of Bombus soroeensis. Lineage (NCBI taxonomy): Eukaryota > Metazoa > Arthropoda > Insecta > Hymenoptera > Apidae > Bombus > Bombus soroeensis. Next base: position 111,102 of record JACXIL010000192.1, read on the forward strand.
TTTCTATTTTATATTATTTTAGAAAACGAGAAAAATCGGATTACCAGAGGGACGACAGTTGAGAATTCTTTACAAATCCACGTGTAGTATCACGATATTTCGATGAGACTGAATTTTTGCATTAAACTGTCTTCACTTGCTGGTATATTAGCATAACGATGAAAAATTCCCTTTTTTTTTTTTAATTGGATAAATATTAGGTTGTTTGAAAAGTTTCTTTCGTTTCATAAAGTGACAAACAATTTCTGTTTTATATTATTTTAGAAAACAAGAAAAATCGGATTACCAGAGGGACGACAGTTGAGAATTCTTTACAAATCCACGTGTAATCACGATATTTCGATGAGACTGAATTTTTGCATTAAACTGTCTTTCCTTGCTGGTACATTAGCATAACAATGAAAAATTCCTTTTTTTTTTTTAATTGGATAAATATTAGGTTGTTTGAAAAGTTTCTTTCGTTTCATAAAGTGACAAACAATTTCTGTTTTATATTATTTTAGAAAACAAGAAAAATCGGATTACCAGAGGGACGACTGTTGAGAATTCTTTACAAATCCACGTGTAATCACGATATTTCGATGAGACTGAATTTTTACATTAAACTGTCTTTCCTTGCTGGTACATTAGCATAACAATGAAAAATTCCTTTTTTTTTTTAATTGGATAAATATTAGGTTGTCTAAAAAATTTCTTTCGTTTCATAAGGTGACAAACAATTTCTGTTGTATATTATTTTAGAAAACGAGAAAAATCGGATTACCAGAGGGACGACTGTTGAGAATTCTTTACAAATCCACGTGTAATCACGATATTTCGATGAGACTGAATTTTTACATTAAACTGTCTTTCCTTGCTGGTACATTAGCATAACAATGAAAAATTCCTTTTTCTTTTTTTAATTGGATAAATATTAGGTTGTCCAAAAAATTTCTTTCGTTTCATAAGGTGACAAACAATTTCTGTTGTATATTATTTTAGAAAACGAGAAAAATCGGATTACCAGAGGGACGACTGTTGAGAATTCTTTACAAATCCACGTGTAGTATCACGATATTTCGATGAGACTGAATTTTTGCATTAAACTGTCTTCACTTGCTGGTACATTAGCATAACGATGACAAAAATCCTTTTTTTTTTCTTTTTTAATTGAATAAATATTAGGTTGTCCAATTATTTCTGCGTTGTTTCGTTAATTATAGTTTTCTGTTGGATTTATCGGCAGATTCAGACGCACAGCTTTGATTTTTTCTTCCATCGCATTTAGAATTTTATTTGCGAATGCACAAAATTATTTTACGTTTTATATTTGGTAACAGGATTTGCTGTTGTACGTTTCAGTGCAAATTGGTGAAATTAAAATCTGCTGAAAATAAGAAGCGGAAGAATCGTCTTGTATTAGGTCGTCCGAAATGTTTCTTTCGTTCCATAAGGTGATAATAGATGAACAATAATTTCTATTTTATATTATTTCATTGAATTATGATCCATTTCGTTCTATTTCTATAATAATTATTTAAAATATATATAATTTAATAAACTAATATAAAACAAAAAACATTGTCCCTCTATTATTTCCTTATAAAACGAAGGAAACATTTCCAACAACCTAATAATAAAAAGTTTGTAGATACAAAAATGTTGTGTATAGATTTCGAAAGAAACGGTATATATTTTTAAATCGTTCAGTGGTATTGTACATCGATTTAATTCAATTTCTTATTTTCTCTTCTCTTCGACGAAAAACATGGGTTAACCGTGTATTATTCCCAGTGTAATTTTGTTTCTACAACTTGCAACATAGAAACACTATTGTCGCGATGTATATTAGACACGTAGAAATTAGTATTTCCTCAAACTTGTAGAATAATTTCCATTCTATATTATTCTTCTATATCCTCGTTAATCAAAGAGGACAGGAAAAATACAATGGTTGCTTGAAATGAAATTTTAACGAATAAGTAAATACATGGAAGAAGAATATAGAAAAATATTATAATTCAGATATATTTATTTAAAAGCTACACACGAATAAAATACCTACTTTAATTACGAATAACGTTTTATCATTCGCCTACCCTAATTGTATTTAATGCATCAAATTATCTGTTTATCAAATTTTCTGTTTTAAATTATTAACGCAATCAGTTTTTCCATTCATCAATTATCGATCTCGCCCAATGCAAAGAATATTGCGCGAAAACGACACGAGTATGAAAACGAGTAAAAACGAATAAAAGACGAATTATCCATACACGAACCAAAGTTTTTCCTATAAAATTAGATTTCATATTTTTTATCAAACATATTTATACGCTTTGTCTCTTAAAAAAAGAAGAGAAACAAACAAACAAAAAGACCTACGCATAGTAAAACTTGAAGAAAAGAATTGAAACGAAGAATCGCATCTTGTACCGCGCTTAGGAAAAAAGTATGGCAAAAATTTTGAATTTTTCAACGATAGAGAAACACGAACGAGCCGCAGAACTCAAAGAACGAGACAGGATCGATGCACTACTCGTATTTATAATATACACGGAATATTGACACGGCGTCGCATTATCTGCCTACGTGATGTTTGCGACATCAGTATTTCATTAATTTTGATTTAATATTGATCATCCTTTGTATAGCTGTGTGTCACACTTTCCAACAACAAATAGAATCGTCATTACACCGCTAAACATTCATATTTAGAGTTGGACAAATATTAAGTGGAATTTGTTTTTTGACAAATACCTGTCTACGTAGGATATTTGGTTGGATGGAAAAATTCCGCATCAGCCGTTAATATTTCTACGAAAGAGCAATTGCATTTTAAACAGAAATGGAAACATATCTACTTATTACCGATCGAAAATCGAATACTAATATTTGAACAATGCTTACGCACTATCAAATCGATATTCCTGGTCGCGTAGGTGTTCTGCCCAACATCCTACGCTTACGCCACGTTTCTACGATTTTACAGTTTAGATGTGCGTGAAAATATATTTAAAAATCCGACGAGAGAAACGTTGAAATTTGACAACAAAGTCGCTACATTTGCAAATTCTTATACCTAACAGCTGTTCCTTTTATTTCTGGCAAATTCATTCTTAAAACGTTTTTAAAAGTTACTTTCGATTTAGCTGTATTTTGCACGATAAATTGACGATTAATGATATTGTTGGATTTACAAGTTACAAGTTACAGTTGTTAAAATATTGTAAATGTTCAACATTGTTGGTTGATTTATGCTGGAGGATTCAGATGCATTCAAATTCTTATACCTAACAACTGTTCCTTTTATTTCTGGTAAATTCATTCTTAAAACGTTTTTAGAAGCTACTTTCGATTTAGCTGTATTTTGCACGATAAATTGACGATTGATGATATTGTTGGATTTACAAGTTGCAAGTTACAGTTGTTAAAATATTGTAAATATTCAACATTGTTGGTTGATTTATGCTGGAGGATTCAGATGCATTCAAATTCTTATACCTAACAACTGTTCCCTTTATTTCTGGTAAATTCATTCTTAAAACGTTTTTAAAAGCTACTTTCGATTTAGCTGTATTTTGCACGATAAATTGACGACTAATGATATTGTTGAATTTACAAGCTACAAGTTACAGTTGTTAAAATATTCTAAATATTGAACATTGTTGGTTGATTTATGCTGGAGGATTCAGATGCATTCAAATTCTTATACCTAACAACTGTTCCCTTTATTTCTGGCAAATTCATTCTTAAAACGTTTTTAAAAGCTACTTTCGATTTAGCTGTATTTTGCACGATAAATTGACGACTAATGATATTGTTGGATTTACAAGTTACAAGTTACAGTTGTTAAAATATTGTAAATATTCAACATTGTTGGTTGATTTATACTGGAGGATTTAAATGCGCTATCTTGAAAAATTCTCGTAGCTTTATCTCACACAATGTTCGTACATGTAATAGTTGCATGTAAAACATTTTCAACGTATTTGTTTTTATTACGCTACCACCTCCCCCTTTAGTTTAAAATATTCTATTGAAAATATGGTTTAAAATAGCGTATTACGTGTTTACAGAACTACAAATTGAAATATTTCAAAGTCCGGTTATTATTACAAAATACGCATTTAGAAAAGAAAAAAAGAAAGTGGAAACTGTGGACATTTAAATTTAATTTCTCGAAAGATTGAAAAGCTCGCAACAAAAACTTTCGACACCTGTGAAACACGACTTTTAAAAATTCTTATCCAGAAATGCACAACTTTGTCATTTAATTACAACTAATTACAGATACGCCGAGCAATTACGCGGTACGATGAATATTTTCTTTGAAACACCGATGGAAAAATCCTATATTTTTCTGCTTTCTTGAACAAGAACAAACCTGTGCAAGAATCGCTCTTATCGCAAGCTCTTTAAAATCGAAGGAAAAGGTACCAGAACGTAACGCTACCGACGGAAAGTAACAAATTTCATCGTAACCGAGGCACAGGTGTAAACATTTCCGGACAAAGGTGTATTTTTTTGAAAAATCGTTAGCGATTGTTATGCATTACCGAGCGATTAATTAAAAATCACAAATTAATTACATGGCGCACGGTCATTAGTTATGATTAATACATGGCACGAGCACCATGTGTGATTTTAATTAAACTTATTACATTTCAATTTCCATATATATTCCGAGAGCCGAATCGTTGTAGCGATCAAGATTCCTGACGTTTTTAATATTATTCCTGGAAACGGAGTTCAGGAGCAAACAGTTGTTAAAAAGCTGGCAGAAAATTGCCAACTCGTCGCATCCGATAGGCGATTTCCGGATAAACATTTCATCGAGGCAATAATGATGCAGCCGACCAGTTATACGGGAATTAGTACGGCACGATTAGTTTATTATTCTTTTATACGAGGAAATGAGGTTCTCGTTTGTCGATGCCCGCATTTCTACATTCGTCCGATTACTCATTTATTAGTCATTCGTTATTACTTCAATTACACAATGGTGGTTGCTGCAATCTTTCAGAAGAAAATACTTGAGACTTTTTCTGTTATACACAGTGGCTCGTGCAAGCATCTCAAGTACTTAGAACAGAAAATTTCTATGTATTGGACTGGCAACTAAGTGACTGCGGATTTTGTCATTACATGATATTGACAAAATCCGCAGTCACTTAGTTGCCAATCCGATACATATCGCGCGTGTCGTGTAAAGCATTTTGGAAATTTTTCAGTACTGTAACGAGACGTTACCACGATTACACGTATTTTTGATCGTTCATTGATCAAATTTGAAGATGCACGTGGAAGTTAATGAAGAAAGTTAACAAAGAACGAGTGGAACTAGTGTTGAGGACAGTCTCACTAATGCGTGGTCTACTAATACGCAGAAACGTGTGTATATTGTTTTATTTGTCATAAACAATATTCGTTTCAAAATGTTTCGTAGAATTCACGTAATACGTTCGTATAAAGTTCCTGCAAGCTTCCGCCAGCTTCTCACAATTCACCAAGCAAGATGTCCTTTTTTTTTTTTTTTGATAAAATTGAATTACGAAAAATAAGATTGAATTTAGATTCTTCCAATCGTCCGCGTTTTTGCTGCTAAAACTCACTGACACCAAAAATCGACCAGAAGTGACGAAAGTACAGAAAGAAAAGACAGAGCGGGCAAGGTGTCGTAATCGTGGAAATTGTAGTTTTTCCAGGCGATCGAGTACAATGTAGTTTTTCAGTTACGATATAGTAATTGTCTTTTTGAAACTGCTGACGGGTCGATAGCCACGCGCTTTTGCATATTTACAAGATATTTTTTTTTCCTCTTCCACTCTCTTTCTCTGATCAAAAACGCGTACAAATTTCGTCGTTCCGCCACGATTAATTTCCAACGAAATTATCTCATTTTTTAACGGCACCGAATTTTGATATGCTGCCACGTTTTATTATCCGATTCCAATCAATCGTTTTGTACGTGTCTCGAAAGGTAGCGAGCCCCTATTTTTATTCCAAGCATACACTGCAATCGGTTTCAATAATACAATATCCCTCTGTGACGTGTATTTAAACGAGCTCGTTAATAAACACTTTAAAAATATACATTTTCCAACGCCCCGATGGATATTATTTCATTGTCTTCCTATCGATGAATAATCGCCTCTGTTTTAGGCAACTATTTAATTATAAACAAATACAGCCGTATACCTATACCATTTCTTAACTCTGCCAACAGAGATTCAACAGTTTTCCCTTTGCTGTTTTGTAAATTTTCTTTCTATACGTATCACGTCTTACGTGGGTCAACATGGCAAAAAGCAACTGGCTTCGGATCAAATACAAATCTGTTCAAGTATCTACGATCACTCGCAAGGATGTTCGTGTACGCTCTATAAAATTATACGCTGTCTTTATTAAGATAAAACGTAACGTGTTTATTCGTTAATTATTAAAGTATGATTTTGTCGTGGTGACACCTCGATATAAACACATCTACGGATGAGATCTAATACTTACGATAGTTTGCGACGCATCGCCAATTTAGTTATATAATTATGCTTCTTTACATTACCATCAGAATGTAAAATAATGGATTGTCTACAACAACTTGTTCTCTACGATTCGTGCATGCATATATGTACTACATTCGTTCGTACACATTCAGCAAAATCCCTATTCAAAGCGTGCATTAATTACCATTGGTGTGCATAAAGCGGCTAGCGGTCGAAACGATTGCAACTGCAGTTGGTCCATTGAAATTGACATTTTTCGAAGCGTAAAGATCGGCCAGCAGCCTTTTATTATTCACTATGATATAGTAGGAAAATGAATTCGCAATAAATTATCCAAAGTACGTATATCGCGAGAGAATAACATTCCTTCTTTTTATCTCCATGTAAAAATCTCTTTTCCTGTATCCTCGTTGTGTCACTCTGGTCATCGAGTTTCGTTTGCAGAAAGTCTATTGCATAAAAATTCAGATAGTTAATATTATAATTATAAATATCTTATTCTCTTCCTTCTTAAAGATACAGTTAACGTTAAAATGTCAATCTCAAGTGGCCATCCCGTTTTAGTTGCAACAGTTCCGCCCAGACTGGTTAAAATAATATTTGGAACAAGGATCAAGCAACAGTAATTACAAACACTGGAGCAACGATTTAACAAAAGCATGGGCAAGAGAAAAGAATAAACGGAAAAGATTCGTAAGAAGCGACAACGACATTGAAATCTTGTCCTTAAAAAATTGAAAATAAAAACGATCGTCAGACGATGGATTAAATTTATCAGCGTACAAATTTCCCTATAGGCGCGTTAAGCTACTGTAGTTGTAAAAAGGCAATGATTCGAAAAAAGGGAAGAGAAAAGAAGCCGTGTTAGGAGAATACAAGGCTCATCGTCGCTCTGCGACGTGTTGTGGGAAATATTATTTTCACCAGATCTTCGCATAGGTAAACAGACAGGAATAGAAAAGCAAAGACAGGCTTAGGCGTATAGGTAAGGACGATAGGACACTAACTTGTGGATTGAAGGGTCTTTGCATTCTCAGAGCCTCCGGCAGCCCCCCGGCCTGTGAAAACACGACCAGGGACGGCGGCGGTAGATGATTCGGCACATACGCAGAATTATCCATCTAGAACAGATATCGGCGTGTTCCATTTCTCAATCTTCCTTGGACCATCCTCGCGCGTACCGATTTTTCGACACGTTAAACGCGGTGGAAAAATATCGAAATTCGATCAACGACATGGCGACACGACGGTGAGTAGTCGATGAAATGCGTAATGTGTAAAGTGTGTGTTGGTTTTGTAAGTACTGTTTGATACCAAATCCAACGTCGTTATACGTTCGTACTGATGCTTTGGTTGTGGATTTTTCACAGACAAAGATTCTATAGATAAGAATTGGCGTAGCAACGTTATTCAATTTCTTCGATCGTCGTATGAATGACAGTCAGAGGAAATGTTTCTATATTCCAAGTTATCTGTTGCTGGAAATTCGAATAGAGAAATTAGAAGTATGCACCGGGAACGATTGTAAGGAATTCGACTTGGTGGGAAACAGTACTTACGACAGTTTATTCGAATAGTTTTTGCTCAACCTCTGTAGGTACTGGCAAGCTGAAATCTCCGTTTAATATAATTATTTTATTACGGAGAAATGCTTGAATAACGTATGGTGATAGAAATTCGCGCGTAGAGAATTCCTCGGACTTCTTTTCTAACGTATGCTTCGAAATTCCTTTGAAACTTGCTTAAAAATCTAGAAAGCAAAATATTTATGAACAAGATTCGATTACCAAATAGCTCGTAGGCTTGCGCGTTATATAATATTGTTCGCTTTTAAATTTCTCGTTTATGCGCAATATACCGACATTGAAATTTAAGAAAATATTCGTCCTTCCATGATTATCAGGAAAGAAACATATTTTATTTAGAGGAAAGAGTTCGATTTACGGGTAAACGTTGAGTGAAAGATATTCAAAAGCTCTTTTAAATAGGTTTTACAAGTTACATATTTAAATGTTTCTAATTAGCATTTATAAATTATTGGAAAGCGGCTGATAGAAAGTCATAAAGGAAACAACAGACAAAATAAAATAACGAAATATAGTAATTGTAGCTATTGAAGACAATCGAACAGGATATAGTTAATGACTCGACCGTCAAATCACTTCGATTTCTGCTCCTTCTAGTCTTTCAACGAGAGCTATCGAATTTGATCCACGAGCAACTGCATCGATCGCAGTTGTATCAACTTTTCTTTCTCGTTAGATCAAATATATTGAAAAGTGGAATAAAGTAGGCGTCGGAAGGCATCGAAAAGAAGTCCAGAGGAATCGAATAAACCCGTGTGTTTCCATGCTTTGCGGCTGTTCACGTTTATTTGTTTAACGTAATAACGTTTAACAATTTGCGTCACTCTGTATATTATCGTCATCGAAATTTAATTGCAATCCGCGTTACATTACACAATAATATTACTTACCGCTGAATTTCAGCGAGAAGATAGGACTGAAATTCGAGAAAGTAGTCGAATTTTATGGCTTCAGAAATTTGTTTTTCAATAAAAATTTACCGTTTTAATATCCTACGTACGATTATCCATGCTGCATCGCTCAAAGCTAATCTTTGTAATATACTCGTTAAATCGTATGCAATCGACCAATGTTTTCAGCGGTTATTTATTTTCTCTACAACCAGTGGCCAATAACGAATGAAAATTACTCTCGGATTTCATAACTTTACCTTTTATAAAATCTCTTTCTTTTTATGCTAAATATTTTATGCTCAGAAAACCAAGCATCAACTATTATGCATCGTAAATAGGAAACAATATACTGAGAATGTAACTTTGGAAAATTCATAAGAATATACTAAAAATATAACCTTAAAAAATCCATGTCTTAATAGCTATCCAGTATCATTTTATATTCTGCCAATTATTCCTATGATTTATTTTTACATGCTGCAGCAAATTCTTTCTACTAAAGATATTAAAACGTACAGCGACAAACATTGTCTGTATAACGTTTGATAAATTTAGTCAATTTAATTACTCAATTATTTAATATTCGTGTGTATTTAAACATAAAGGGGAAAGATATGCATGTGCTGAAACATTATCAGAGATATTAGAAACGCTTTCAAATTTCGAGGACGAATCATCTAAAAATGAACACTGGCAACGCAACGACGCAACAGGCTAACCTTGGTTCGATCGGTTGTCAACATTTCGAGATCGATGAAAAATAAAAATGCGTATGCATTTATATCTTTCATATGTGTACATGTGTATGTGTATAAAATGCGCGTATATATTAATCACCATCACGCGTACATTTTGCTGTACACCAAAGAAGTCACTGCACGAAATACGACCGTTCGAAAACATTCACTCTATTTTCACGGATCCCATTGTTCTCTTATCCGTTGCTTAGGAAACGTGTTCTTATCACTAACAGTTCCTTCGCACTAATATCCGCATAAATCGATTTACCGTGTAACGTGGCGAGGAATCTATTCGAAAAAGGCGCGTTAGACAGCGAACAACCTAACCTCAACGCGTGGGTTGTCACGCGGTTCGACGTACGGCGTAAACCTCCGATAAACTCGTAAACTCGTTTGACAGCTGTCGTGGCCTGTCGTACGAAACCCGTTAATCACGTTACAACGTATTTAAAAAAGTTAACTGAACGATAATGGACGGAACGATGCGACGCGGGTGAATTCAAATTCAAACGAGTCATATAATCCCGCCACTATAGGTCACTCCGACCTAACCTCTCGACGAATGATAATACCCGACGAGTACCTCAACTAGTGGCTCGGTCACCCGGGTACGGGTTTCTGGTAATGCACTAAACGTGGTGAGCCAGGTGCAAGAGAGGGGTGAGTACAAGAGGAAGGCGCCAGGCCCGTGCGAGCAACCTCGTGGACATGCGAGTGCAGACTGATTGGAGTGTGAGGGTACTTACCCGCGAGTCGTGAGAACGGTGGCGGTGGCGGTGGCGGTGGTGGAGGCGAGGTAGAGGCGTGGAGAAACAAACCGGCGGCGGTGCTGGCGTGCGCGCGTGTTTTCCGCCGCCATTACTGGCGCCACTGTAGCACCACTTTCGCAGCGCGCACGCGCGGCATGCGCACACGTTCAATGCGCAACCGTTCCCGCGACGCAGCGAGGTTTAATCGGGCGCTGACTGCGCGACTGGTAACATCTTGTATCATTCGCTGCGACGCATACAATCTGCCTTTTACGAAACTTGCTTTTCTTATTAATTGTTTCGGGTCGTGTAAAGAAGTGTAATAAATACGTTGAATATTGCCTCATAGTATGATCCATTGTATAGAGTGTCTTGTTTAAAATGGTTCGCTTATGTAATTATCCTCGATAATAGCGTGACAAATATTTCGCTGTTAACATTTTATGATTCATCTCGAGTCTGAAAAGTAATAATAGTTACAAGTAGATTCTTCGAGCGGTATAATTATGTTGAAATAAAATACGATAGTGATAAAAAAAATTTTCCAAGTATAGACGTACGAGATATTGAAATTTTAAAAAACGTCTTTTGATCTTCTTTTACATACAAATGTATCAATGTTTATTCTGTGCAATAATTGTCATTAAACACATTTATGTGTGTGAAATAATATGACAAAGTGATCCTGACGAAAAAATAGTCTTTTAGTAAAAAATATTTTGTTATTATAGTAATATCTAATAAAACAGTCTGGCAAGTTGAGGTTTTTTATGTTATTTAATGCGATAATAAATACGTTTATTTAAATTCGCAAATATTTATCCTTGAAATATAAAATTTCAGAGAAGATAAGAATCATACTTCGCTTGAAATTTAATAACCATTTTATGATCATATTATTACAAACTACAATATGCGACGTGTTAAGTCTAACACTGAAAAAACGATTTACGCTATCGTATATGCATTTTTAAGTAAGGAACGTTTTTTTAATGAGTCATTCGATATAGTCAATCGTCATAACGAATAATTGCAGTTAATTACACCTTCGTTTACCTCGAAGAGGTCAAAATATTTAAATGTAATTTACAATGCAAAGCTATTAAGACATTTCAATTGTATGTAATTTTACGTCCATAACTTTTCAGATAAAAAACCGAATAGTAGTAAAACTAAGTCTATGACAAACGTAAATGAATATGTATATTTTTTTTTTAACAAAAAAACGTAAAAAAATATACTTTCTTATATACATGTGCACATATTGTTAACCTCATACTATACTTTATTACAATAAAAGTTTCTAACAAAACAAAATTAACTAAATTTTAGCAAGATAATTAGTAATATTAACCTCAATTAGGCAAAATTTTAAAAACGCTATTTATTAAATTCATAAAATATTTCAACATTATTTAAGAAACCTGCTGAACCTGATTCATGTCTATCTCTATAAGCCCATTTTTAATACCTTTTTACTCTATTTTTTTAGAATAAATATGTAAGCAAATTGTACCGCATATTTTAAACAAACACTAGCATGTATTTAAACCTTTTATCGATTTTGTAGTTTCAGAATTATTTAAATAATTGCAGCAATATTTCACTATGGAAAAAGTATATAGCCAACTAATTATCTCTATATTAATAATGATATATTGTTATAAAAAATATTTTGAATAAACAATACCTTTACGTACCAAAATCAACCAACCTATGAAGTGCCTCCCTCTGTTGTGGAGAAATTGTAACTAAGTATTATAGATTAAACATAGCATGCACATATATATGCATATAAAAACTGTTTATTACTTAATTAATAATTTAAAAATTTTACTTGATGCCACTCTATACTAAATTATAATCAAATCGTAATAAAAAAAAAACGAAAAGAACAAAATATATATTACCGACAGAAACTTGAAAATTATTGTTTCGGCAAACGATAATCATGAAAATCTACGAGAATTGGCAGACACAATGACGTTATAAAATCATAACAAAGAACAGATTAAATCCGACATGCAACGCTTTTTAATAGTTTACGATTTAAGGAACCAGATAATCCCTTTACCATTCTCGTGTCACATGCGATATTGTCGATTTAGTACAGAATAGGAGTACAACATTAGTAGCGGTTGGAATCAAAATCTAATGTAGCTATGGAATTATAAATTATTTTTATTCTGGACGAAATATAGAATTTTATGTCTCCATAAACGATAAAGTAAAATCCCAGTAAAATTGTTAAATTATTACATATTGAGATATTTGTAATATATAGATTCTTTCGTCTTCGAGAAAATTCTTACTTTAGAGTCACCGTTATTTTTTATACATACCATCACTTTCGATCGGCATCCACCAGTCAAACTGATTTTTGGCTACTATATAGCTATTCTTGTGAATAAGTATCATTTCAAATATTTTAACTTAGTTATAAGATGAAAACTAATACCATAAAAGTATAAACGAAGTTCTAACCTGTAAAAATATAGGTATAAATAATAATATTTGTTCCTGTAATAAATTGTTGGGAGTGTAAATATAATATAAAAATCGAAAAATTACTGAATTATTGATCCTCATAATGGAGAAATCATTTTTTATAACATTGACAAAGATGGTGAATTTTCACTAAACCACTCGCGCAAACATCACCTCCCATATGAATCGTCGCGCGCGTTCTTTTCTACTTCAACACGCAAGTTCCCGCGCGCGTTTATTTCTATTTGAACATTAGTAACATATGAACATATCGAAAAGAAAGTTTTACTTAATTATTTTCATAGCACTCCCAAATATTATTTAATATTTTTTTATAATTTATTTACAACTAATTTTATAATATTTGTAAATATGTATAGCTTCCTAATGCTGATTAATATCAGGAGAAGAAAAACTAGAAAAAATTGGACAGAAAATTTAAATTATTGAGCAGTATATTAAATAATTCAAATCTTTTTTAGACTTGAAAAATACATAAATTTACAGATGCGTAGTGACATTTCTTCACTCACAAATATCTTATCTATCGTTATTCGATATATTTATATATTTATGAAGTTGTAATAGCAAATCATAAGTTTTAAAATATACTGTATATAATATACTATAAAAAGCATTATATACATATTTTATACAATATTTGTTACTCTCAGTGGTCATTGCATATTAATTTATACAATTATAAAAATAATATGGAATACACTTTCGATCAAATATGAAAATTTTGATTCTTGTTTAAATGAAAAAATCTTATATATATATTTGAAAATATAATACTTCTGTGTTGAAAACGTTTCGGTATATATTAATCTTAAATCAACTGCACAGACTATTATTTTAAAAATAAATATGTAGTATCTATTACTATTAGACATGTGCAAATGTTTTATATTATATTTCCATGTGCAAATTAAATCTAATAATTTTGAACACAATTTTTAAATAATATATTTTTATATCAATTAAAGAGATAACAATAACCATTGACACTTGTCATTAGTCCTATTCTCAGCATTTAAAAAATTAATAATATTATACTTATCTAAAACATTCACAGTCTTTTACAAAATTATAACTACACGAATCACATAGATTTCCTTTAAGCTATATGATAATTAAATATGGTAATATTATGTAATTAGATTTGTGAAATTCATTGAATTCAATTTCAGATTACTTAAATAATATCTATTTTCCACCAATTTTACTACTCTTATATAGTTAAAATATTAATTTCCCAATAAATGATAAATTCATACAAAAGAGTACGGTTAAAAAGCTGCATTACAATAAACCTCTTTTTCGCACATGCGTACCGTTTAGGTTTGCATTATTACTTTAATTGTAATTGAACAACTAAAGAAAAATCAGGTCAATTTCATCCAACTATGCTGATAAAATGAATTATCATCTATATATTTTGGTATTTCAAAGTACATATCTTATGTTTCTCTCATACTACACGTGTCTAATATTAATAAATAATATAATATAAATCACTTTCACTATTATCTTATACGTTACATTCCTCATTCATACCTTTACTACTGATCAATAACAATTTTGAAATATGCTTATACGTTTTCCAATGATTATTTTACAAAATCATTATATAGGAACACAAACAGCAAATGTGTTGAAATATATAATTATATTTTGTGGATCACATCCACATCATTGTGGATCTATTGTATATATCTATTGTGTACATTCATGTGCATGATGATAAGAGAATAGAGGGTAAAGATAATTGTCTAACTTAATACAATTTACACATCAACACATCTTAGTCAACTAAAATACATTTATCTATCATTTCTGTAATACCTTTCCATATCGATTCGAATGGAAGTAAAAATGAAAGTGTACATAATTTATAACGTTTAAATATTTTTATTGTGTTACATCTATATGGATGAAGAGTTTGTGAAAATAAGAAATTTTCAAAGATAAGCTTTGTGAGAAAAATATTATGAGCAAAAATCATAGAAAGCATACGTCTTTTACTTTCTAACAATTTGCAAGATCACGAATTTCTAGAATTGTGAATATTCATCGTTAACGTTAAATAATAACAGTACACATTTATTTGACAAAAATATACGTTCTCTGAAAATATAATAACGTAGTATTTTCATCAAATATAAAGTTTATAATGACAATATTATATCACACCTTCAAATTACGTATTATGGGCAATTTTGAGATGCTTTTTTGATATTTTTCAATTAATGTTTATGATAATTAATTATCAAACAAAAATCTGCATATTCTTAATATCAATATTATTAAATTAATGCTAATAAATATTATTAAATTAAAGAAGTCAGAATCATTACTTATGTGATCCAAGTGTGGTAAAAAGAAAAGGTTCTATTAACCATATTGTATAAGATTAAAAAGAGCATCGACATTTTCCTTCTCGGACTCTTGTTGCACAACCTGCGTAACATTTTGCGTTAACAAAACTTGTTCTATTAAAACGGTCTCTGTATCAGGATGTTCCGAAACTGTAACATCTTCCTCTTTAATTGCTTCCTGTTCATTGTTCGATTTGATCACGTTTTTTCTTCGTTTCGTTCTCGGTCTATCCGTGTGTATCCTCATATGTCGTCGTAAATCATATTTACCCACGAAACGAGCACTACAAATTTCACATCCGAATGGTTTTCCACCAGTGTGAGTCCACATGTGGCGTCTCAACGCGGCGCTAAAAGTAAACGCTATTCCGCAAACATTACAAACATATGGTTTTTCTCCAGTGTGTAAAAGGCTATGATCTCTCAGAGTGGCCCTTTGGTTGAATCGCTTTCCGCAAACCTCGCACGTGTAGCTTCGCGGGTTTGAGTGGATTCTTACATGATTCAACAAATTTCCTTGTTGAGAGAACGACCGTCCACATATCTCACATTTAAACGGTTTTTCACCTGTGTGAACGCGCATATGTGTCTCTAAAGTACGATTATTTAAAAATCTTTTTCCACAAACATTACAGGGATACTTGGGTAAGTGAAGACCTTGCGGATCCAAGTGAGTAATCAAATGCCGCTTATAGTTACCTTTATGATTGAACAGTCGCGGACATTGACTACAGGAGTAAGGCGCACCGCGTATGTGTGTCGTAATGTGAGTTTCTAACTCTGATTTAACTTTGAATCTGAGGCCGCATTTTGGACAACGATGCCTATGAAACTCCGTGTGACACACCATATGTCTCTTTAAATACCTCTTCATCGTGTAAGCTTTGTTGCATATGAAACAGGAATAAGGGAACTGGCCTCTATGCGTTTTAACATGCGTACGCAATTCTCTATGACTCTGGCAGTCTTTCTCGCATACCACGCAAAAGAATGGACCGCTACTCGGCACATGATTGTCTATAGTATGCAACAAGACACCGGTCAGTTTATCGTAATTTTGCAAACACAGAGTGCACTGATACTGTATCACGTCGTCTTCGAGTTTTATCTCCTTTATTCTCGTTATTGTATCGTTCAAGCTACCTAATATATTATCTTTCGGGTCGACAAAATAATCGGAGTCAGAGTCATCGCTTTCTTCTGGCTGTTGATTCGATTCCAGTGAATGGTTTTGTGTGTTTTTCTCGTTTAGTCTTTCCATCGATTTTTCTTCCGGAATCGTTGGTTTCCAGGCCACCTGGGCGTCACCGGTCTTACTATCTTCCTCCCTTGATTCCACAATCTTCTCGTTGCACACAGCATTTAAAAATTCTTCGTTATCCACTGTTTCGTGTAGGAGCTCCCCATTACAGTCAGCCTCGATAATCTTTTTGCTATCATCTAATTTAATCACAGTATCGCAAGAAAGCGTATTCTGAGTATTCACATGCTCTAAAGAAACATCTTCCGGTATATACATTATGGTATAATCTAGCTGTTGGGATTCCAAAATTTTTGAAATCTCATCAGGTATCTCATTCTTCAGTCGTTTGTCTTGATCGATCTCCGTTGGTGACAGCTTCGAAATGATAATACCTTTCAATCCAGATATGCTAACCTTGTTAAATTCGCCGTTTTCTCCTACCAGTTCGGACACGTCGAGCTCTAATGCTTGCTCTCCTTTGTCGTTTATAGTAATTCGCTCGGACAAAAATTCTTCTGAACTATCCGCACCATTGGTAGGCCTAATATCTTCTTTGTTATCTAATAGTTTAATTTCTAACAATTCGTCTGATTGCTCTGAACAGTCTTGTTCAAAAGCATTGCTCATTGCTTCCTCCTGAAAGGCAATACCAACAAGTTGGGAACGATGTTAATGCTTCCACATTACATGCAATTACATGCTATAACGAAGTTAACGAAATTAAGAAAATGCAAGCATATAGCTGAGATTGGATCGATACAAGGAAGGTAACCTTTATGGGAAGATAATATAATAAGAACAATCAAATAAAATAAAAATTATTCTTCACTCTTTGAATACTGGTTGCTTAAATACGAGCGTATCGTATTATTATTATCCCGAAAGATTTTATTCTCTTACTATTTACATACTGATATCTTTGTATTTGATACATCTTTGTGCAAATGATCTCTAAGGCTACTTTTTCAATATATAACTGATTTATTCGTAATAAAATATACAATTGCGAAGCTCTTTTTACATGATTAAATTATAATTCGAGCGAAACGGTGAGCTTCTTACTAAATATTAATTAGTATACGCAACAAATAAATTTCGTTCCATATCACCGGTGTATTTCGTACGTAGTAACAAAAGAAACAAGTATAAAGTATTGCTTAAAAATATAAAAGTTGGACACGAATTTTTGATAACGAATTGTAGAATTGTGGAACGAGTCAAATTCTATACTTAGTATACACCTGCATTAATTTTAATGTTAAATGATTAACGAAATTAATTTAATGAATACATTTTATTCTATGACAACTGATTAAGTATTTTGTTTTAATAATAACCTTTCAACTGCCTTAGCTTCGTAAAACATCATTATTTTCAATATAAGTCACTGATTACTATAATTTATTCAGTACTATTTTATACGTATATTTGCAAGCAAATAGAAATTAAGTAAATATAATTACATGTCTGCAAATAAATAAAATTCATTAACATTCAATATTAACATATTCCTATATTAACGTCATGTGTTTGCACTTTCTTTTATTTATACTAGACATCTATGAAAATTAACTATTTACTGAGAATGAACAAGGTAATAGAATTAAAATCGAAAAATTAGTAATGTCAATCAGTTATGACGACATTATATAACAAAGCATCAAGTTTTTGTATGTATTATGCAACTAGAAATTATAAATCTAATATTAATAAATTAATAGTATTTAGGTTAAAAAGTATAACATATGAAGATCAAAAACATTTTATGTTTTTGCATTTACGAAACATTTTAACATAAGAAAATCACTACATTGTAAAATAATGTAAACCTTAATTATATAATTACGAAAGCCAGGTATCTTACCTTTATGTTATAGCGGATTTGTGTTTCAAACATTTTACGGAGTTTTCTTTCAGTAGCTTGAACTTGCAACTTGAAATCATAAAATGCATCTGTGCGATAAGCACACTTTGCACAAAGCATATTCGGTAGCCCATCGAACCTATCAATCTATTTAAAAAAAGTAAACTATGTTAATCAAGTTAGCTGATATGCATAATATAACTTATACAGTATAGTTAATACAAAACAAGTTTCTTATTTAACATTTCTTGTATTATATCTCATTAGTCAATTTGAAATCTAATACAAGAAAAAGTAACTCGTACTTTACTTTGAAATTCTAATTATATTCACATAATACTATTAACCAACAAATTTGTATATAATGTTATTATAAATATCTCTTTTATAACTTTAGTCCTACATATAGAACTTTACTGCAATATTTTATATAACATAACATAAATTAAACTTGTTCGACTTGTTTATTTCTCAAAATTTAGATTACAATGGAATAAATATCATTCAATTGAACTTAAACACGAAGTTTATTCTTTCCATTTAAACATCTGTATCTTGTTATCGCAGAATAAATAGCAGGTATATCTAATAAATGAATCTTTGATGACACCATTTTAAGGTTATGTTACAAAATTACAAATTTATACACGATTAACTATAATAAAAGAATGACTGACTACTTAACAAATCAAGAAACAGAAAATATATTAACCAAATGATAATTTATAACAAACCTGTATCGATGCAAGTTCTGCAAGTTTATTAGGCAAATTTTTTTGACTAATCGTGTCGTCATCGTACATAGGAAGAAGAACGCCGTCAACTTTCATGCACGCTCGACACATGTCGGCACAGCTAATTTCCCAATTCATCGTTACCTTCGATATCCTAACACTAGTAAAATAATATTTTCACAACGTTCGTTTTCACTTAGAAATAAATGCATTTCACATTTCCCGGTTAGCGTCTTGTTTGCTATGAGACATCACCGTCGGTCAACATAAAGTTCAGTCATTAACTGTAGATAGAGTTTATAGCTCGCACGTATGCTGAAGCGACATCTGATGCGTACCATTTTAGGTATAAATGTACAATAAATTAGAGGAGAGTAATTTGTATCGATTAATTAATTTTGATGATTTCCATTTCATTTAAGTGCTGTGTACTTTTTTTTACGAATAGAACATACATTTAAAGGAAGCATGATACTTTACGTGTGAATGCAGTTATATGCAGTTTATTTTTAAAGAAATACTTATTTTGAATTCCAACTTCGTCAAGAGAAATTATAAAGTCTTGAAAGGTATTTGAACAGATATTCTTATTAGAAAATGATTTTAAATGTTAACATTTTTACATTGCAGTCGATGTTGTTTTATTTTTAATTGAATATCTATTATCGAATGAATCGAAGAAATATGTGCATATGGAATAATTCATATGAGTATTTTCCTGGACAATCTAGTGGACTGAAGTTTGCACCAGGAAGTCAGACATTCAAAAATTGTAGCAGCAATTATTTGGTATTTTACTTTTATTTTATTATTCTATAATATTATTATGGATAAAAATGTGACATATAATACATAGTATATTTAAGATACAGTATATTTACGAAAGGAAGTATTTACGAGATAAACATTTTGCTTTTTCACGATGACGACCTTAAACTACATAAATATTAATGTAACATTCTGTGTGGATCGAGGATACATAACCGTGAAGTATTAAGTTATTGAATATTTCTCTATGTTTTTGATCACGATATTCAAAATGTTGATTTTTAGTAGAGTATTTAACAAAAGGAGTAAAATATAATTTGTCGAGTGTACTATTATAGCCGTAAAGGTTAGCACAGAAAAATATAGAGTGATAGAAGAGTATATATATATAGATTTCAATTTTGAAATGAAAATAATTATTATATATACATATGTATACACACTATCGTTTAAGTAACAAACGCTTATTTAAAACAATGTACGAACATATATAACTTTGATCATTGTTATCGAAAAATGTTAAAAGAGCAAGTTATAATGCAATTATGTCGTAAAATAAAATCTTTTACTAGTACTCTTGATCTGTATAAAGGGAAGTTAGCTTGGTCAGGTTAAAGGCCAGTACTTATAACGACATTTCGAGAATCGAGGCTATTAGTTGCCCCGGGGATAAAGATGACAAGGTGTTCTTGAGTCACGTAGATAGTAACATAAATAGTTAAGGTCAGTTGTATGCAACGCGTTATTAAAAAGAAAAAAAAAAAAGAGAAATTGTCTTCCGTGAACTTTCTGCATATATGCGTGTACGTTTCTTAGTACGCAGATATACGTATTTCATGCAGATAACCATTCGCATATAAAAATTGTTATTTATAAAATAAAAAGCATTAATTGTGCACATAATTATATATTATACAATGAATTGATTCATTCATTGGTGAAATTGATGGAACCTGAGTCTTTTATACACCGAGTTCATCGAATTTCACTTCTGAATATTTTCAAAACGGATTTTATTTTTTTTATTTAGAAATTGACTGCATAACATAGTAAGGATACGAATACGTGTCCTAGACTTTTCCTTTTCTCTTTTCGAAGCTAGGAACACTAAAAAAATTAGGCATCGCGGTTTAATTCATATGAAAAATTATTTAAATTATTAAAATTTGGGAAGAGATACAAAAGATCAGAGAAATAAGAGCTGAATAATGATATTAGGATATAAGTACTTCTAAGTATGAAGCGCTGTGATAATGTAGGAAAGGCAAACAATAAGGTACGAAGTACGAATATAGGATCTCCATAACACTGATGGTATGCTGAAGTGCAAATCTCCACCTAGATTCAAGATAGCGAAGTGTCCTTAATGGCATCAGATATTGCAGTGCATTGGCGTTTAAATGGCAGCTAAATTATTGACAAAAACATTTATTTGTCGCGTTGAGAACTTTGACAATTTTCGGATAACTTTCTGTTGAAACAAGTATCGTTAATTAACAAAGTCGTGCTGCTGGTATCTACGGTTTTCTAATGAGACTTACTTTTGGATCTTGTGTACCGAATATAATACGAGGAATTTTTGACTGAGAAATTCTTCTACATGCTTCTTATTCATTTGATACTTTCTATTTTCCGAGAACTATTATATTTTTCTTACATCAGATAAAAGAAGAAAGGGTGGAGAATTTTCAATGGAATCGCAATTCTCCGTAGAAAATAATTTTCTTCCATTTTATTTTAAAAACTTTAATCAAGATGAGGCTATGCGGTAGTTCATTTATTAAGAACAATGTATTATTTATGATAGTTTATAGAATATTTTTGTTCATTTAAAACTTGAAGATATTTCATGATTTTCTAATACGTAATAACAAATTTAAACCGTAGTAAGATTTCATAAGAATATTCGAGTACTAATTTTGAAAGTTAGTACGAATTACAAAATGAAATTATACTTACTTTAGATAACTTAATTGCCGGCAAAAAGATATGAAATACTCATCCTTGATGGCGAGGACGATTCGAAAGACTAACTTTTAATAGCTGACAGAGTTATATTTCCAGGTATTATAAGACTACCTAGGAATTGTGACGGACCACGAAAAATAAAACTTTAAATTTACTAAATAAATAGGTGCCTAAACGAGTTAGGACATTTATTAACAATTATTAAAAAGACAGGTGTGTGCAAGTTCTAATTAGCTTCGTTAATTACTCGAGTAATATTACAAAATGTAGCTGAAGCTAGAATATTTGCTACTTTCATATTTATCGCGTAATCGTTCTATCATATTTTGGATTAAACTTATCCTGAACGAAAAATGTTTCTTTTCCTTTGAAAGGAAAGAAGTTGGAAGCTTCAAGTGGTAATTTTTATACTCTTTGAAAAAAGTTATATTCGTAATCAAGAGAAAAAACGATTCCGCGCTCCATTTTTCTCTTTCTTTATCTGAAAATATTTTTTTAGGAAAAGCCGTCTTCTAAATTTGAAGATGAAAAATCGGTAGTAGTTAATCCATCGAAGATCATAAGATTCAAGGGAAGCAGAACATTACCCGGTGAAAGAATTTGTACAGTCGATCATCAATCTTCTACACAATTGCCAACATTTACAGTATTCTTCTACTGCAGCATGAATGCCCACTTCATTTTGCACTTTGTTGGAAAATGGTACATGCTTAGTATTATATGGCGTTGTTATAACTAAGTG